>PVKS010016870.1:0-43031 GCA_004027875.1 Aplodontia rufa
CCTGGCACTTCTTCATTTCTTGACTGCTTGGAATTCCTTGCTTTCCAAAGATCATTTTCAAAAATCTTCACAATATATGAGCTTTCTACCATTGTATACTTGGGATTTGATGGGAAATAGTTCCTAGTTTTCACCTCTTATTCCTGGGTAAGGCAAAGAAGACAGTTACTTTTTTTCCTTAGTCTTTGGGAAAGCCAAGAGTGGGCATATATTTAAGCCAAGCCAAACAGATACTTCTTTTGGGGGCTTTAAATGTCAAGTTTGTGACTGGAGGCATGGAGGTGATTGGCGAACATGTTTTCAAAGATGAACTGGTGAGTCAAAGGCAAGTCCACTCTGTGTTTGCTGAGGCCTATTCTGTCCCTCGGGACATCTTCTATTTTGATCCATTTAGGCTAGTTTTTCATGTGGCTTTCATTGCTCTGACACTTCGTTGGGTACATGGTGTTGGGGTTTGAACTCCCTTCCTTGCGCATGCCGGGAAAGTGCCATGACTGAGAAGCCACCACTTCAGCCCTAGAAGTTGCAAATTTGATACCACCATAGTCCAGATAAATATCTTAAATGTGAAAGGAAATGAAAGACAGAAGAGAAGGATTAGGGCAGTATGGACTGCAGGTTTCTCCTAAGCAAAGCATTGTGCATTCTGAGTTTTTGAGTACAACTGGGTGTTGAAGATACCTAGTGTTTTTATTCTTGTTTGAAATATTCCACAAATACCAAAGTTTTGTAATCAAGACTATATCCTTGAAATGCTTCTTATTCCTGAAAGAGTCCTCCAAATCTTTTGTCAGACTGTGGATCTTGATTTGGGAATTAGAAAATTAAGTTTTCACAACAGAGGCAACAGAGCTTTGACCATGACTTGGCATCTGAGCTGTCCCTAGGCTACCTGGGCCTCGCCCTCCCTCTTCTTCTCCATCTCTGTGAAGGTTACCAAGCTGTGCTTACCAAGTGACATGGGAATGAGCACAAAATGTGCCTTTAGCTGGGGTCAGAAAGCATAGAGTGAAGGCCAAATACCAGTGTCCCATAAGAAGGAAATTCCTGGCTCACTCGCGTGCGGTCCAGGCTGATACCATGGCTCTGCAGCCCTGGGCATCTGCTCTGCCATCGTCAAGATGTGCATTCCATTTTGTGGTGAAGGATGCTGATTCAGCTCTCTCTGCCACGTGGATCCTTCCCATAAGCAGGAACTGGGAGAAGGGAGACATTCTTTTTCCCTTTCAAGGACCTGACCCATGGCTTCTGCCCCTCACTCACTGCCTTTGGACCAAGCATTTGGCTGTAGATAGCTGTAGCAAAGATTGGGGCAGATAGTGCTTAGCTGGGTGGCCATGAATCCAGATACAGTGTCTGTTTACAAGAGAGATAACCAGCAGCTTCTGCTGCGCCTTTCACAGACATGCTCACAATCACCAATAATCTCCCCAGTCTCTCACCAGAGCAAAATGCCCAGATTCACTCTGTGTGCTGCTCATACAGAGGGAGGTTGAATGACCTGAATCAGGTCCCATGGGAACCTGTAATGGTGGCACTAGGTGGGCAGGCAGGCAGTGGAGATATTTTCCAGCAAGGACTCAGGGGAAGTCGCCTACTCTTTCTGCTTAACTTCCGTTTCCATTCCTTATTCTCCCCTTCAGCTGAGCTCAAGCTTGGACTCTGTAGCCTCCCTTTTAGCAAAGTCTGCCCTGAGGTGAGGCCACTGTCTTTCCTCCAAAGAAGCCAATTGTTGCCGCCTTCCACAGTTCCCTCTATCCCTCCTGGTTTGCCTGTGGCTAACTCTCCTTTTCGTATTCCTAGGGCAGACATGTGTGGGGCCATTCAAGAAGAATTAGTCCACAGGCTGGGTTGGCCAAATAGCATCGTAGCTCAGTAGAACTGGAACTGAGCAAAGCTGAGATTGAACCAGTTAGTTGATGGAGAGTCTTGAACTGAGAAGTTCCGTAGAAATGAAGTCAGATTTCCTGCCATGAGAAATAAAAGCTGTGTGTATGCCAAAGGTTTTGGGGCACAGAAGAACCCTGAATAACACATAAGTCTGGTTTGCCATTGGTTAATGGAGCAGATATGCAGACAGAAGGGTGAGAAAATGGGGAGGGAAGAGAGAGAGAGAGAGAGAGAGAAGAATGTGGCTCATGAGAGTTCTCTCATTCCTGTTCCCCCTCCATGTGCCTGAGCTTTCTTTTATTGCTTATGTGTTTTTCAGGTTAGTATAGTGGAATGTTGGAACTATGAACTATAGTCTCAAATTGCTCTGGG
Source organism: Aplodontia rufa (assembly GCA_004027875.1). NCBI lineage: Eukaryota > Metazoa > Chordata > Mammalia > Rodentia > Aplodontiidae > Aplodontia > Aplodontia rufa. Next base: position 2,263 of record PVKS010016870.1, read on the forward strand.
TTCAAAATCATAGCCCTGCTCCCAAAACCATGCCTTTGAGTGTCATGGTTCAGATATTAGCTGTCCCCAAAACCTCATCTATGAGACAATGCAAGAAAACTTTGAGGTAAAATGATTGGGTTTTGAAAGCCTTAACCTAATCAGTGCATTGATCTCTTGGTAGGGATTAATTGGGTGGTAACTGTGGGTGGTAGGGTGTGGCTGGGGAAGGTGGGTATGGGGCATGCCTTTGAGGTATATATTTTGTCCTTGGTGAGAGGTGCTCTCTCTCTGATTTCTGATCCCATGTCCTGAATTGTTTTTCTGTACCACACCTTCTGCCGTGATGTTCTGGCTCATCTTGAACCCAGAGCAATGGAGTTAGCCATCTACGGACTGAGAACTTTGAAACTGTGAGCCCCGGAATAAATCTTTCCTCTTTTAATTGTTCTGGTCAGGTCTTTTGGTCCTAGAGTGAAGAAGCTGACTAAAATAATGGGCAAGTAACCAAGTCAAGCCTCAATTGCCTAATTTGTAAATGAGTGGTCTATGAGTACCTGCTTCATAGGGTGACTTGAGAATAATTCAAGGGACAGGTACATAGGTTAGCCTGTAATTCTTCCCCTCTCTCTCCCTTCCTTCCTTCTTTCCTTCTTCCCTCCCTTCCCCCGTCTCTTCCTTCCTTCCTTCCTTCCTACCACAGTTTCAGGACAAAGGATAAAGCGTCAGAGATGTCTAGCTCATTATGTCCCCCTCCATCCCTCCTTGAGATATAAGCTTGTTCTATTTATTAATTGGTAAGCTGATTTGCACGGATTGATTTGGCTCTTTCCAGAGCACCTAGCCCACTTCCCTTTCTTTTGCAGGTGAGGAAATTGAGCCCCAAAGGATAAGCACCTGCCTTGGGAGACACAGTGAGGAGGAGGTGGTGCTGGTGTCCTGCCACTGAGTCCAGCCCTGGCTGCATGATGGATTGCATTCCCCCTCCCCTTCTGTTTCCTCCATATGGGAAGAACCAGGCTGAATTTTGTAAAGAGACTTCCAGAAGGTTGCATTAATGAATTCCTATTCCATCTCACATGAGGAGTTGGGACCTTCTGACCTCAATATGCAAAGAGATGCTAAGCATGTAAATCAGCAGCTCTCAGGTTCATAAAAATAGCTCAGCGAAGCTGCTCCCCTCCCCTGCTCCTGGTTTCGGTCTCCCTTTTCTGCTCTTCTCTTTCCTTCACTCCAGGCCCTTGCTGCTCCTATCCCTCCTTGACCGTTTCTTCTCTTTCCTTTTCCACTGACCCCCTTCTCTCCTCCTTTCCCACATTTCCTTTGCACCTTTGTGCTTTCCCTGCATGCTAGATGGGGGCATGGGTGGACAGACAGGATGGGCTTGTCACTGCCCGTTGGGACTGGAAGCACATCCTGCTGGCAATATTTAGAGGTTTCTAAAGTCCTTTGGGTCCTATCTATCTGTGTTGAAGGCACAGATGTGATAGGCAGGGAGGCCATCCTCTGGAACCATCCTCTGGCCTCTGGAACCACCCTAGGATTCAAGTCCCACTTCTGCCTTGCTGGTGGTACCATCTTGGGTGGCCAACTCCACTGGTGTGGGTCTCAGTTCTGTCAACTGTAGAATGTCGACAATAAGAACATCTACCTTAGGGAGCTGATAGGAAGGGACAAATGACACAGGTACCTAGCTTGGAGTGATATCAGCCAGTGATTATAAGCCATTGTTATCTTCTCAAACCCTGTGACCTGGGTGTAAGTGGGCAAGTGGGCATGGGATGCTGAGATGCCAGGCTTGTCAGGGTGCTGCTGGAGTAACACTAGCTCTCTGGGGTCAGATGGTCCTGTCTTTGAGCCCTGCCAGAACTGTGTAACTCAGTTCCTGTCAAAGGCATTTCCAGGCCTTGGAGCCTTCACCTTCTAAACTGCAGATGCAGATGGCCTGACTGTGTGGCCTGGGCTCATGGCTTCCCTGGGATCATCTCTCACAGGGTCAGCACAGAGGTCAGCAGACATTATAAGGCATTTAGCAATTTAGGGCTCAGCTCTGATAGTTTTCTATAAAGGATGAATCACCTGGAATAGTATTTTCTCATTTTTTTCATTTTCATTTCTCTAGGACCATTTTTAGACATTTTTTCCTTAATCTCCTTCCTGCCTGAAATTTTCACCACAACTATGTCTAGATCTATCATCTCTCCCTTTTTATCATCTGTATCTGTACTTTGTTCATAAAAAGAAATTTTTTTGTCTCCTTCAAGTGATATTGCCCTCAGTGAGAACACAGCCTAGACCAGTGGTTCTCAAGTGGGGGAAATCTGTCCTCAGAGGACATGAGGCAGTATCTGGGTACATTTTTAATTGGGGAGTGTGGTGGTATTGTTGGAATTTACTGGATAGAAGACAGGGATGCTCCTAAGTGTCCTATAATGCACAGGAAAGCTGCCTGTCACCTTGGTGACTTGAGAAATCTTGCTACAGGGTATCTCTTTCTTACTGGAGCATGCTCAGAAGTGTTGGTCCTAGTGATCAGACAAGGTGGCAGACGCATCAGGATCTCCTCTTCCTTTCTCTCCTCTCACCTCTCTTCTCTTTTTCAGCCTGGATCAGAGACTCTTAAGGCACTGAGCCAGGGCTGGACATGAAAGAAGTCATATATTTTGGATGTGACAATGATTGCTTTTGCCATTTCCCATCTGCTTCATTCATTAAAAAATTGCTATAATTTGCAGGATCATGTTTTAGGTAACGTGGCAGTGGAGTGAGGCTACATAATCCTTTTGTGAAGGAGACCAAATTAGTCTTAGTTAGTAACGAGACTAATTCTTGCCTTGTAACGATGGTCATTAACATGTATTGCACACTGAGCTGTGATAGTACTTTACATGGACTGACTAATGATGTTTTCATGGGAATCTTATGAAGTAGGTACTATTACCATCCTCTCTCCCATTTTATAGACAAGGAATGTGGGGCTTTGAATAGTTAGTGAGTTTTCAAAGTCACGCAGGTAGGAGGTACAGGGGCTGGGATTTGAACTCGGGGCTTCAGACTCTAAACCCCACACATCTAGCATGGGATTATACTGCCTCCTAATATTAACAAACACAGTGTGGGCTCTTCTAAATGTTGGAAGAGATGCTGCTAAAGTGTTGCTGGAGCTTGGAGAATGAGAGATGCCTCTCAGAAGGAGAAACCAGGGTGACCTCCTGGAAGCAGTGGCACCAGGCAGGCCTGGAGAATGTTTGGGATGTGGCACATGAAGACAGGGTCAGGGCGGAGCCTCTCAGTCACAGGGGATTGCTTGAGCAATGGCACAGAAGGAAAATGTCTGGAATTATCTTTCTTAGGGATCATGGGGCTCCTTGGGTTCCCAGGGAGCCAATGTTGCCCATAAACTTTGTTCTGGTTTGTAGCCCAACTCCAACAATTGCCCAAGAGGACCAGATGGACAGTTGTAAAGGGTGTTTGATGTGATTGGTAGTCATGGGTTCCTGCGACAGGGCTTTGATCTCGAGGTCTTTCAGTCTTGGCATGATGGGCGTTCTGGGTGTGTAGACTGTTGTAAAGGGCTATCTTGTAGGATGTTTTAGCACCACCCCTACCTGCTCAGTACCCCAGGGGACCTCAAAATGTCATGTGACATTGCCAGTTATTCCTGGAGTGGACAAAATGAATCCTGCTTAAGAACTACTATCCTAAATGCCAGGGGGAGGGAATAAGGGCTGGGTGAGGCAGAAAACTCAGCTTCTTATGCCAATGAGTTAGTGCTGTGTGACTTGGGGGAGGCCTTTCTTCTCTCTGAACCTTCAATTTCTCACTCACAGTTAAGGGGCCTGATTGTAGCTGATGATCTGCAGGGATCCTTTTCCTCCAGCAGCTAGCACTGGCCCTAAGGATGCCATCCACAACCTCCTGCCCCCTGTTGCTGCACAATTATGCAGTGCAGAGACACCCTTGCTCCCCGCTGGGCAAACTGGCAGCTGCTGGTTCTACTGCCTAGCGCGTGAGCTCCTGGCTGGTCCACCACTGCCACCAGGAGCAGGTGTGTGAAGTGACCTTGGTGTCACTTTCCACAGCAGCACAGAGGTGATGTTCCTAATTATGGTCAGGGAGAGTGTGGCTCAGGAGGTGGCAGCAAGTGGTTCTTGGGTGTGAGAAAATGATTAACACCAGAAAACTGGCCAAGTGGGGCTGCTGAAATCATTTCCTGAGGTCCTAATGGAAAAACTTTGACCCTCCCATTTCTTTAGAAGGAAGTGGTTCTCACCTTCAACCTTTGTCCTGGGAACCGGACAGATGTTCTAGGAGAGGGGGAAGGCTGCTGAAGACTTCATTTAGCTGTGGAATTTAGAATCATGGTTGGCAGTTTGGGGGTGGGGATGCCAAGAGGTGGCTGCCTTTTAGAGAGTGGCTTTGCTATGTGGAAAGGGCGAGGAGATCCACTGAGGACCGGGCTTTGTGACCTTGGGAAAGTCAGTTAAACTCTCTGGGGTCTCAGTTTCTTCATCTGCAGAAAGTCAACACAAACAAGCTCTCTCTCAGAGGGTTGCTGGGGGAGAACAAGAATTCATACAGGTTCATGGCTGCAGGAGTGATGAATGGGCCCAGTACATCGTTGACATGTCCCGCATCTCCTGCACCACCCTCACTTAATCTCTGAGGATCTCTACAGGCAGGTGTCCTTAAAACCTGCTCCATAGATGAGCTTCATGGAAGTGGGAGTGATTCATCAACCATCTCTCAGTAAATACGTGGTGGGGGCTGGGGGGCTGATTCCAAAGCCGGGGTGATGGGTTTGTATGTGAAATCTGGGCTTTTGCTCTGGGACAACCCTTTCCTCTGACCCTGAGGGCCTGCTGTTCACTCCCCTGGCCTGTCTGTCAGAGCCTGGAATGAAAACTCCAAGCTGTGGTTGTCTACTGTGGGCCTCCGTCCAGAAGCAAAAAACTAACAGTGCGTGTGGGCGAATGGATGAGCAGATAAGGGGACGGAGATGGAGAGAGTGACATCTGATAAGGGGCTGGGGAGCCAAAAGGAAGCAGACACAGGCAGACTGGGGGGCAAGGATGAGATAAAGGGATGGGGAGGATGAAAAGGAGAAGACTTTTGGGAGCTGGATGATGGAGGAGAGGAGCAGGGAGGAGATAAGGGCGAGGTAAGCCATGGTCCATGGGGCACAGGGGTGGGGTGGGGGTAGGGGGATTAAAGGGGGAAGAATTAGATAAGAAGACAGAGTGATGTGGAGGGAGGCAGACAGACATGCAGTGCTGGGGCTTCTGTTCCCAGATGTCCAGGCCCATCCACAGTGTCTGGCAAGATCTTTTTCTCTTTACTCTGAACAGGAGTCAATGATTTTCCCCAGTCACGATACTCTCAGTCCACGGGGTACAAATATCATGGCAGGAGAGGTGGGAGCACCGAGGAGGCCTGGTCTGGCTGTGTGTCCCTCATGAATATAGACAGCACCACCCACCCACCCCCTTGCCTCCTCTGTCTGCAGACTGGGTTGATCCCTTCTTCATTCCCTCCCTCTTTTCACGGTATGCATTCAAGCATCACAGTGCAAACTTCTGCTTAAGTTCTGGGTATATAGTAAAGGTTGTTGTGCATTCTGGTACATTCTGGTAGACAGACTGAATATCAAGAACCAAACAGACAAAGTGCTTTGGGATAGCCACCACTCCCATGAAGAAAATAGAATCATGTGTAAGGACAGGATTGATGGGGGTTCATTTGGGTGGGCTGGTTGGAGCAAGTTTTCATAAGGAGATGACCATTTCCTGGGACTTAGTGATCAGAAGAAAATGGCCATGAGACCGTCTGAGGGACAGCACCGTAGGTGGAGGGACAAGTGAACAGAAAGGGCCTGAGATGGGAGTGTGCTGGCTTGGACTGCTGGCAGCATCATCCCGACGAAGATGATCAGAGAGTATGGAGAGATGGAAGGGACAGCGTGCAGGACTCTGGAGCTCAGAATTCTTACCAAGTGTGGAGAGAAAGCACTAGGGACACAAGTTGAAATATTGACTCTGCCACTTGCTTTGTACATAATGTTGGGCAACTTTCCTGAACTTCAACTTTCTCATTTGTAAAATGGCAATAATAATGCTCACCTCATAAGGTTACGGGAGAGGAAATGAAGTAATTATGCAAAAGATTTAACTCAGCTCCTGATGAGCAATTAAGTATTATTATAGGTGGCAAGGATTCCCAAATCTTCACTTTGAGAATTTCTGGAGCTTGGGCCAACATGTCCTCTTAGTGATTGATCACTTCTCCTTGAAAACTTAGGTCCCATTGGCACGTCCACCTGACCATAAACTCAAACTCACTCCAGTGTCTCCCCCTTCCCTTTCCTCCTCCCAGCTCCCTTATCTTACTTCATGGCACCACGATTCTCCCAGACACTCATGTCAACCTCAGAGTTATCTTGGACTTCTTTTCCACATCCAATCAATCTTCAAACCCTATCACTAACCCTCCACTGTGTCGCATTTTCATTCCGTAACTCCTCACCCAGACTGTAGGATCATCTCTGAGCTGGCTTCCTCCTTTGTTTCTTTCTTTTTGTCCCCAGCCTCTGCCATCCATCATCGCTACTTTTCAGATATTGTTTCCACAGTGGCCTTGACATATACTTTCAACAAAATTACTTTTCTGCTTAAACATCTTTTTTATCTCCCTATCTGCTCTAGGCAGCAAAATAAAGCCCCCCGCCCCGGATTGCCTTCCAAGTCTTTCAAACTTTGATTCTAATCATTTCCAGGGTCTTCCATCTTCCTCCCCTAACACACACCAAACCTTAATAACATTATCTTCTCCACCTCTGTTGGCTGTGGCTTACTTCTGGAGAATCTGGGTTTAAAGTTTTCCCTCTCTGCCTAGAATCTATGGACAATTTAGAGTGCTAATTCATGTTCATCCATATTTGGAATTTGACCTCCAAGCCTTCTTGCTCAATGGAGCCTTCCAAGATGTCTATGCCCAGCCAATCTGTTGTCTTACTTATAAACTATCTCATACGTCCCTATTATCTTTTAAAGTATTACCGATTTTCTTGGATTCTTATATCCATTCTTCTCCTCTACTAGACTTACGAGTTCCTAGAGAATGCGGATTTCTTCTTAGTCATCTTTATATTGTTGACTAGACTTAGAAAGTTGTTTAAGAAGTTTGAGAAGTCTAGTGAAACTCTCAAAGCTAAAACAGGACCCTGACCCCCACCTCTTATTCCCCGATCAATTCCAGTCCTTCCCCCATCTCTCCCTTTTTGGTAAAAGGTACCATCATCCCCCAGTTGCTCAAGCTCCAAAACCAGGAGCCATCTTTGATTCCTCTCCTTTTCATTCCCCACCCCAAGCCTTGTCCATCATCAAGCTGGCTTTACTTCTAAAATCCATCCTACATCCTTCCATTTTTCTCACCTGTGCTTTCTCCTGGTCTGCTGCAGTGATTCCCAAGAAGTCTCCTTGAATCTGTTCTTCACTCTCTTCTCTGAAGTGAGAACGTTCATTTAAAATGTACATCACATTTTATCAAGAACTGATTTTAAACCCTCCAATAACCTCCTATTACACGGAATGGCATGCAGACATGTCCATCTGGTTCACAGAGCTGTGTGTATCTACCTTCTAATCACATTTATTTCTGATGAGTTCCCCCCAACAACTTCAGCTACAATGACTTTTCTCTAATAAACCAAGCCCGTTTCTACCACAGGGCCTTTGCACTGTCACCTCTACTAAACCATTATTCTCCCTCATTTTCATATGGCTGTCTCTTCATGTAATTTAGATTTCAGTTGGAATCTAGTTGAGCTACTTTGTTAGTGATTTCTTAAGGATTATAACATAGATCTTAACTTGTTACAATCATGATAAATTAATGAAACTCCCAGATTAATACTAACTTGTTCTGTAAAATATAGAAAGTTCTCCAATATAACTCTGTGTCCTTTCTCTCCTTGGTGCTATTATTGTCCCGTGCATGACATCGCGTTGTGTTATAATTCAACAATTCATTATCATAATTACTGCTTTATGAAATCATTTGTCTTTTACAGAAGTTAGGAAAAGAGAAAAATACCGGCATGATTTTTCCCTTTATATATATATTTCTTTTATATTTGCCCATATTAACATTTTTTGATGCTTTTTATTTTTTTCTGATAGATCCCAGTTACCATCTGGTGTCGTTTCTTTTCAGCCTGAAGGATTACCCTCACTACATCTTATAAGACAAACTTGCTAGCAAGGAGTTCTCTCAGTTTTTAATTACTGGGGAATGTCTTGATTTCATCTTCAATTTGCAAAGACTGTTTACTCAATTGTAGGATTTTTTTGGCTGATGGTTGTTTTCTTTCAGTAACCTGAGTATGTTTTTCCATTGCTTTTGGTCTCTTGTTTCCGTTGAGACCTCTGTCATTCATCATATTGCTTTTTTCTCTGCACGTGATGAGCAAAATCACTTCTCTTGCTGCTTTCAGGATTTTCTTATCTTTGGCATTAACCATTTGACTACGATGTTTCTGGGTATGGACCTCTATGTTTATCCTACTTTGCATTCATCGGTGAGTTTTTTACATTCTTCTTTTTTTTGTGTTGGTGCATTGAAATTGCACATAATGATTTGTTGTTATATATTCGTACATGCACGCAGTGTAACAATACAGTTTGGCCAATATCCCACCCAAGCACTCCCCCCACCTCCTCTGGTCCCATAGTTCCTTTCCTATTTTTTTACTTCCCTTTCCCCTCTTCTGTCCCTTCTCCTTTGTCCCTTCTCTTTCCTCTACTCTTCTAGCCTTCCTTTAGTTCATCTATTAACTTGTATTTGATTGCTTCTTTATGTAGTCTTATCCTTCCTTCCCACTTTAATTTATTTAACACTAGCTTCCACAAATGAGAGAAAACATTTGACCTTTGAGTTTCTGAGTTTGGCTAATTTCACTTAGCATGATCTTCTCCATTTGCATCCATTTGCCAGTGAATGCCATAATTTCACTTTTTCTAGAACTCCATTGTATATATGTATATACCACAGTTTATTAATCCACTCATCTAGTTATGGGCATTTGGGCTGATTCCATATTTTAGCTATTGTGAATTATGCTGCTAGAAACATTGATGTGGTTATTTCACTGTTATATGCTGCTTCGTGGTCCTTTGGGAAGATCCCCAGGAGTAGAATAGCTGTGTCATATGGTGGTTCTATCCTTAATTTTTTTTTTGCATAGCCCAAAAAAATTATTTTATTTTATTTTTTTTGAGCTTTTATAACCTGCTATTTATTTATGTATTTTTCAAATTGATGCAAAATAGTCTTATGAAGTGAAGGGATTCATTGTTATACATTCATATCTTTGACGTAAATGAAAATGTAACTAGAACCCAGTCCTTACTCAGGATCCCCCAGACCCGTACTCCCCAGTTTCATACCTCCACTGCATTCTCCCCATTACTGATATTAATGTATTTATACATACTTATAGATTTTATATTAATATTCTAGTTTTAAATGCTGGTATGAGTACTATTTAGCTTCTCAGGGGAGTAAAATATACCATACAGTATTTATAGCCCTCCTTTTCCCTCCTCCCCCTCCCTCCATCACAATTCCCTCTTTCATAACTAGACTTCCACAAGATCATGTGTTATTCTGACTTTGGTGAGTCTATTACATAAACTTGATTATCTTTCACCCTATCCTTAGTCTTACTCTAGCTTCCACATATGAAAGAAAACAGACTTCTGAATCTCTGAGTTTGGCTTAGTTCACTCAGCATAAGTTTTTTTTCCATTTCTATCCATTTTACCCACAAAAGCCATGATTTTGTACTATTTAATAGAGTAGAATTCCACTGTATATCTGTATCACAGGTTTTGCATCCATTTATCCAGTGAAGGACATCTAGGTTGATTCCATTATTTAGCTATTGTGAATTGTGCCGCTATAAGCATTGATACAGCTGTTTTACTATAGTATGCTGATTTTATACATTCTGGGAAAATACTAAGGAGTGGAACAGTTGGGTCATATGGTGGTTCCATTCCTAGTTTTTTGAGGAGTCTCCATACTATTTTCCAGAGTGACTGTGCCTGTCCACAGCCTCATCAAAACAGTGTATAAGTGTTCCTTTTTCTCTACAATCTCTCCAGCATCTGTTGTTGGTTGTATTCTTCATCTTTGCCATTCTGCCTGGAGTGAGGTGGAATCTTAGTGTAGTTTTGATTTGCATTTCCCTGATTGCTAGAGATGTTGAACATTTTTTCATGTGTTTATTGGCCTTTAGTGTTTCTTCTGTTGAGAAATTTCTGGTTAATTCTTTAATCCATTTATTGATTGGGTTGAAAGTGTTTTTGGTATTAAGTTTTTTGAGTTCTTTGTATATTCTGGATATTAGCCCTCTTTTGGAGGAGTAACTGACCAAGATTTTCTCCCATTCTGTAAGCTCTCTTTTCACATTCTTGACCAATTCTTTATCTGTGCAGAAGCTTTTTAGTTTAATGGTGTCCCACTCATAGATTCTTGGTTTTAATTCTTGTGCTATGGCAGTCTTATTAAGGAAGTTGGTGCTTACACCTATATGGTGGAGTGTTTATTCTATTTTTTCTTCTAGCAGTTGTATGGTAGCTGGTTTAATTCCTAGGTTCTTGATCCATTTTGATTTAATTTTTGTGCAGGGTGAGAGATAAGCTCTATTTTTTTGCGTATGGCTGTCTAGTTCACCCAGCACAGTTTGTTGAACAGGTTGTCTTTTCTCCAAACTGTATTTTTACTCCCTTTATTGAATATTAGATGGTTAATGATTTTTGATTTGTCTCTGTGTCTTCTATTCTATTAATGTCTGTTTTGATCCAATACCATGTTGATTTTATTCCTATAGCTCTATAGTATATATTATAATTTCAGGTCAGGTATTGTGATGCCTCCTGCATCATTTTTTTTAAAACTTAGTATTGGTTTGGTGATTCCAGGTTTCTTGTTCTTCCAAATAAATTTGAGAAGTAATTTTTCTATATGCACGAAGAAGGTCATTTGTAACTTGATGGAGTTGCATTAAATCTGCACAGCACTTTTGGCAGAATGGCCATTTTAATTATGTTGATTCTGCCTATCCAAGAACATGGGATGTCTTTCCATCTTCTCAGGTCCTCTTCAGTTTCTTTCTTCAGTGCTCTAAAATTTTCATGGTAGAGGTCTTTTACTTCCTTTGTTTGATTAATTCCCCCAAATTTTATTTTTTTGAGGTTATTGGGAATGGATCCATCCCTAATTTTTTGAGGAAGCTCCATACATCTTTCAGAGTGGTTGAACTAGTCCGCAGTCCCACCAACAATGTACAAGTGTTCCTTTCTTCCCACAACCTCTCCAGAGTTTATTATTATTCTGTTCATTATTTCTTAAATTTTGGTTTTTTCCTTTTTCTCTCTCCTTGCCTTCTGGGATTCCTATTACAGAAATACGTAGAGGAGCATCTCTGCTGTGGTGCTCTGATACCCTAGTACATATCCTTATTGGCCATGTAAAAAAGTTTGCTTGGAATAAGGACCTGGATGTCTTGTGGGGTGGTGTGGTGGGAACATCATTCTGACTACCTCATCCTCACTCTAGAAAGGCTCCCAACACTGTGTCGACTGTCCAGGTTCAATGGCTTTCAGGTCTGCCCTGGTTTTACTCTCAACTAGACCTTCTTGTGTCTTTCGTGTGTGTGCTCAGTGTCTTCTTCAGCCAGGAATATATGGAGTGTTTCTCAAGCCCCTTTAGAACAGTCTTCTTTCTTGGATCTCCTTATTAATTTTCTAGTTAGTCCTTTCTGTCCTGCTTCAAGCAGTACCTCAGCCTTGAGTGAGTGGAACCGTTGGCTTTCCCAATTCACTTGCTCACCAACTTTCAGTCTGGACTTAAGGTTTAGTGATTTTTAATAAATAAAAACTTTATTTGTTATATGGCCTTAGTAGATTTCCAGAGCTCTGAAAGAGTTGTTTTGACAATTTTGCTTTTAGTATCTGGGGTTGCCTTTTAGGGAAGTGGATTTGCTGTTCTCCTTACTCTGCCATGCTGGAAATCCTACAACCTGGCTAACTAGAGGGCTCAGTCAACTTGTGATGAGAACACTCAATCATACTGTTGGTTTTGTATTTATCTTTTTGTATTTTCTATTTGTTCTTTTTATTGGTCTCATTTCCCGCAACTTGATTTTTTTTGATTAATCAAAAAAACTTTTAGCTGTCCATTTAAATTTCTCTATTGGTCTTTTAACTATAGTTCTGTTTTTTTTAATTTTAGCTTTGCAAACATCTTGCACTTATCAAGCCCATCTTTCATTAAGATTTAATTACTTCTTATAAAATGTATGGAACTTGGAATAGTAAAATGCAAATTATCTTGACCCATCTTCTGCACTGTTATTAATATATTAAGCACACTATGTAATTCACCCCACAATAAAATGCTTTTTTCTTGTAGAGCTAAATTTCCATCTTGTACAATTTTTCTTTAGCTTGAATAAGTTCCCTCTGCATTTCTGATGGTGCAAGTCTGCTGTCAATGAATTCTCCTATATTATGTTTGCCTAAAAATACCTATATTTCACTCCAATTTTTAAAGGATATTTTCACTGTTTATACAATTTGAGCTGACATTTCTGTTCTTTGTGCATGTCAAATTATTTCTCCCTTATCTTCTTCCTTCTATTGTTTATCATGAGCTATCAACTGGTGCTTCCATTATTGTTCTTTTTTTTCTTTGACTACTTTAAGATTTTTATTTTAATTTTAGATTTTCAGCAATTTCTCTTTACATTGGTCCTATCTGGAGATGGCTGAGATACTTAGATTTACAAGTTGAATTTTTAGAAATAAAGTTTGGGAAAATATCAGTTATTATTTCTTTTTTTAAATGTCTACCTTTCTTGTGTCTCTTTAAATTAAAAGTATATCGGTTGGCTTACCATCTTCCCATAAGTCACTAAAATTCTTTACATTAGAAAGATTATTTTCTCTGTTCCAGTGTGTTTTTTTTATGTCAGTACCATATCTTTCTGACCTAAAATTACTACTTTATTAGTTTCCATTCCTCCCCTGTGATTCCTTGACTTTTCAGTTATTATGAGGATCTTTCCCTTTAAGTCTTGAATTTATTTATTTATTTTTTTGTGGCACCTGGGATCAGCCTAGTGCTACATCACTGAGTTACATCCCCAGCACAAGTCCTTGGATATAGATATATATACACATACATCCCCCCCCCCCCCGCATCCTCTAGTTTAAAGTGCTGTCTGCTAATTTAAATATCTGGGTCATCTTGGTACTTCTTTGTTATTTTTTTCTTGATTATGGTTCATAATCCAATTTTTTCTACATATAGTGATTTTTAAAATCATATACTGACCATTTTGTGGTGCTGGACAAACTGGACAGGCTTCTGCAGGAAATTGAATTAGATCCTTATCCCTCATCCTGCACTAAAATCAAATCAAAATGGACCAAGGAACTAGGAAACAAACCAGCTACCATACAACTGCTAAAAAAAAGTTAGGACCAACACTCCAGCATTTGGGAGTAGGCAAAGACTTTCTCAATAAGACCTCTAAACTGAAAGAATTAAAGTAAAAAAATCAATGAGTGGGATGCCATTAAATTAAAAAGCTTCTGCTTAGCCAAGGAATTGGTCAAAATTGTCAAGAGACAACCTATAATGGGAGATAATCATGGCCTGTGATTCCTCTGACAGGGGACTAGTATCCAAAATTTGCAAAATAAATAAAAAACTTAATACCAAAACACACAAGCAATCCACTCAATAAATGGGCCAAAAAGCTAAATAGAAACTTCTCAACAGAGGAAACTGAGCAAGCCAATGAATATATGAGAAAGTGTTCTAAATCACTAGACATCAGAGAAATGCAAATCATTTCACCTCATTGCAGTCAGATTGGCAGAGATGAAGAATATAAACAATAACAGATGCTGGAGGGGTTGTGGGGAGATAGGAACACTAGCACACTGTTGGTGAAACTGCAAACTGGTATAGCTGCTCTGGAAAGCAGTGTGCAGAATCCTCAAGAAATTGGAAATGGATCCCCCATATAATCCAGCTATCCCTCTTCTTGGTGTTTTCCTAGAGGAGTTAAAATCAGCACATTACAGCAATAGCAAAAATCTATGTTTACAGCAGCTCAATTTACAATAGCTAAATTATGGAACCAACCCAGATGCCCCTTATTGAATGAATGGATCCAACAGCTGTGGTATATATATATACAATGGAATTCTACTTAGCAATTAGAAATAATGATATTGTGGCCTTTGAAGGCAATGGATAGCTATGGAAGAAATCATGCTGAGAAAAGTTAGCCAAACCCAGAGAGTCAAGGATCAAATGTTTTCACTCAGTTGTGGAGGCTGGAGCTAAACCTGATCTTGGGTGAAAGGTGGTCAGGCTCACATATTGGACCCAGCAGGGGCATGGCAACACATAATCTAGGACAACCGTAGACATGTGGAAGGAGGGGACAGGGGAGTGGACAAGTAGGGGAGGGGAGTGGGAGAAGGAGGGAGAATAGCATGGGATCTAGAGAGACAATCAACAATGTAGCAAACGCTTTATTCCCTTGAGAATCCAATAATACTTGTGCAATCATTTAATTCTGGAAAATTCACAATCTAAGCATTTATATTGCTTATAGGGGTGAAATGTAGAAGAGTCAAGAGATTGGGGGGTTGGCGATGTGGGGGTAATTCTGGTTTAAGCAGCATACACATGCTGCTTTGTATGCATTTATGATTGTACAATAATTCAACTCCTTAATAAAAAATTAAAAAAAATATACTGACCATTTTGGATGATATACTGTATAGAGTTTATATGATGCCAATTTATCTTATGGGGTTGATTTTTTTTTTTTTTTTTTGTGGAAGGTGGTTAAATTACTAGTGACTCTATTTGGTTTTTCCAGACTTGATTTTACTTTTTTTTTTTTTGAGGGTGGGTTTATTTAGTTTCCAAACTTAGCTCTAAGGAATGATCCTTATTCCTAAGACCTGCCTTTTTTTGAGGCCTTAACTGAACGCCTGAGGTCTCAGCAAGTTTCCTCCACTTTGGTATTCCTATCTGATTTCTATCCCCCATTAGATCTTTGTTGGGCTTTGTAGGATCTTGTCTTGTGCATCTTCAGCTCAGCTTGTCAATTAAAATCCTCCATGGTTCCTCACACTGGTGTCCTGGATACTTTTGCATAGCTACCCAACCCTGCAAATTCCAGATGCCTCAGGTTCTACATCTGCTGCCTTAGCTGGCAAGATGGAGGTCCCTTTGGCTCTACCTCCCTACATCCTAGTAAGGCAGTTCATCCAGTCTAAGAGCCAGTGATTATGGGCTCACCTCTCAAGGAACACCATCCTGAGCTGCCTATTGCGTACACCTGAAAATGTTTATCTCATGTATTCTGCCCAACTCTATCATTATTCTCAGTGGGAGCACAAGGTTGAAATTCTCATGCCATATTTTAATTTATATTGGTTTAATTATTATTTTTGGAACCAGGAATTGAACTTAGGAGCACTCAACCACTGAGTCACAACTCCACCCTGTTTTTTTATTTTTTATTTTGAGACAGGGTCTCGCTAAGTTGTTTAGGGCCTCGAGTAGTTGCTGAGGCTGGCTTTGAACTTGCGATCCTCCTGCAATGTATCCTCTTGAGATATAGTGGTCTAATTATTATAGGAGGAATAAGTGTTCCTTAATGATATCCAAGAACCCCAGTGTCTTGAACAGTGCTTTAAATAAATATTTGTTGAGTGAATCAATCAATTGCAAAAGTAACATTATAAAAAAGAAAACAATACCTTTTTTTCTCCACTCTAGTCCTTCTTTGATTTAATCACTATCAGTATTTCTTGTATATTCTTTCATATTTTTTCTATGTATGCATAATTATATGCATGTGTATGAAACTTCATTGTTTTCCCCCTACAACAATTCATACTATTGTATATTACATTATTCTGTAGCTTGCTCTCATTTTTAAATTTATTTTTGAATGTATGTATCTTGGGCAGCTGTCCACGTCTGTACATAGGACTTTCTCATTCTTTCAGAGAGCTGTGCTGTTTTGTGTAGTATAAACAAACCATACTTTGAGTTAATCAATCCCCAACTGCTCTACCCCTCTGTCTTAAAGCTTTTCTAGATTGAAAAATGAAAGGTTACTGGACATGCAGGAGCATCTCTGGCCATTCCTCAGACAGAACTTAACTTCCTTTTGTGGACATGCATTGAGTAGCTACGGTGAGCAAAGCTCACATTTGGAATGGCCTAAGGAAGCTCTCAGCTGGTTTTTGACCAGATGTACAAATGACTACCATATAAGGTAGCAGTCAGCAGAGAATGTTCTGGGGGTGGCAGGAGAGAATGAAGCTTCACCCCAGCAAGGTGACTGGGTGTGGTGGTGGTGTTGGGGAAGGCTTTACTTGAGTAAGAGTAGAAGAAATGGGGGCTCTTTTGAAAGAAGCTAGGGGGCTGTTCCAGGTAGAGAGGATGGCACAGACTGAGGTACAGACAGGAGCACGGGTGGGAACAGAGCTGGCCTGAGCATCATGTGCATGAAGGAAAGCAGGGATAAGAACTGTGGAAACAGGCTGGCACTAAGTGACAAAGGGAATTAAGGGTCTGTCCAAGGACTCGAGCAAGGGCTGGGAACTTCATAGAATTTTTCTTGTCAGGGGCCTGCAGTAAGGTTAGCAGGAGTGGATTCATGAACTCCCCCCAGGGTAAGACCTCTTAGACTAAGAGCATATTTCTAACCATTTACTGTAGATTACTCTCCTTTTCCTCCCAGGTTTATTAACTGGGTCCAATTCCTCCTTTGTTTGCCCTTACCTCTCAGTTCCTGGGTCTGGACTTCAGTCAACCATGAGCCCACACTGCCTCCTTGTGCTGGTTTTGTGCATAACGCTCATTATAACCATTCCACAAGGCTAGGGGCATGAGGAATGAGGAACCCTGTCTGGTCTTTGGCTGATGATGCTCACGACTCCATAAACTGTTTTTTGTTATCTGACCGTTGATATCATAAGCAATGGCATTGGATGAATGCTTGCGCTCTTTTTCCATGCACAAAGTCACATTGAGGGGTCAAGAGAGGGTCGGTCTCTACCAGCCTCCTGGGCTCTAGGCAAAGGCTAGAGACCTCTGCCTACTTCTGTGGGCACCTGGACACGATGGCATGGTGCCCCTGTTTCTCAAGCTATAGTTGCCTTTTTGACCCAGAGAGGTGATGGTTTTCTTTCTTCTTTGTTCTTTGCCATCTTAACTTAAATGCAATTTCTGAATTAATTCCTGAGTTCATGGGAGGACTTGGTATGAGAACAGCAGGACAACAAATGGGTTCAAAACTATCTCCAGCTGATGGAGGAAGCTGCCTTTGACATTCTAAGCTCTTTCACTGCCTGAAAGATGGAGTCCAATGGCTTCAGCTGGACTTCCGGGCTCTTTTAGATCTGGCCAATACCTCCTTTTCTAGCCACAGTGCTTGGCACTTCCCCTTTACACATCGTGTGTTTCAATAGGAAAGCCTCCCAAATCTCTTCCCAGGTTGTCCCCTTTGTCTGGGAAGTACTCTTTGCCCATCCTTTGTTCCAGCCTGTGTCAGTCCCTCTAGAGAGCTCCTGTATACCTATCCAGGCTCAAATCAAATGGAACTCCCCTGCAAATCTTTTCTGAGCCTGAATCAGTCCCACCTTTCTCATAGTATGATGGTTTTTACATATCTTGCATGTTGCAGTCACTTGGTGAATGTTTGTGGGTGAAAGCATGAACTGCTCCAGGTCCATGATTTAGAGGCGGCTAAGATGACAGGTGCATCGTGTTAAAGAGGAGGAAGCAACAGAAGAGCAGGTGCATGGAAAGCACCTTCTATCCTGAATGCACTGTCCCCTTCCCTCCCCAGTGCTAAGGAAGAGAGGGCTTCCCTCCTGGCCCTAGTTCTCCAGTTCCACCTGAGTTCACATCTATAATTTCATTTAACTTTGCCCACTCTCCTCTCCAGCCTAGAGTTGACATTGGGAGCCACGTGTCCTGGATAATGTTAAATCCCTGAGTATTATCTTACTGAGATCCAAAGATTCCAGGTTCAAATTCAAGATCCATAATTTATTTCTGGTGTGGGGTCTTACTTCTTTGAACCTTGGTTTCCTGGAACTCTAAAATCAACATGGTAACTCTTTTTTTTTCTGTGTGCCCTAATTGGCTCATATGAAATAATATCTGATAATTAATATGAAAGAACTTCTTAGAAATATTGTAGATGATTGCTTTTGTAAGGATAACAGATACAATTGAATGCACGGAATATTGCTATTCCCTGTATACTTTGATGAAAGCTGAGGCTAAAAGAATCAAGGGATTGGGGAAATATCACATTGGCCACCATGTTGAATCAACCTGAAGAAATGAAGGAGCTCTTTAGGAATTCTTACTCTCTCTTAACAATATAACAGCATGGAGTAGATTTTGTATCCAAGGGGCTCCTGTGCCCCACATCATCCTAAACGTAGTATGGCCTTATGGTTAAGGGTATTCAGTCAAATAACTGGATTCAAATCTCATGTCTGCCAACCGGGTAGTTTCTTAAGCAATAGCTTCGTCTCTCTGTGCCTCAGTGTTCGTTTGTTCATTTTTTCTCATTTCTTTTTTAGCAAATGAGAATGATTTTAATAACGGTACTTATCTGATGGGCTTATTTTCACCGTGTGCAGTAGTTCTTGTAAAACACTCTGAACAGTGGCTGGCATGCCATGCATGTCAGCTTTGATCAGACTTTGCTGCCTTCTTCTTTGTGGGGGCTGACTGTTTGCTTTTGCTCCCATCTTGAATAAAATAATGAGATCCAATAATGACCAGGCAGAGGGCATGGAAAAAAAAAATCTAATGAAAGATTGGTTGGTAACCGAGGATAGAAAGGTTCTTTGTCCATTTCTCTCATTTTGAAAATGGGAAAACTGAAGCCCAGGGAGGAAATATTTCCCCGAGGTTACATAACAAGTTCAGTTCAATTTATTGACTCTTTCCTCATGCTGATGATGTGCCAAGCATTATCCACATTTCTGTGGATGAGTGGATGAATAAGAAATAGTTCCTGCCTTTGCAGAATATTTTTAAAAGTGTATATGATGCAAATTAAAGTTATGATGGCCAGAATTTAACCCCCGAAATGTTGGATTAAATGAAATGAAGAGGAATTTGCTGTGTGCTTTGCTATCTCCACAGCATGTGACACATAAGTCTTTTGGGCCCTTTCAGTTCATCTTGGGGGGTTTATATTCCCTGGCACGCCCTATGGAACTGTGACTCTGGCTAGAAGTTCACAGAGTCCTTGAGGGTGGGAGACCTGTGCAAGCAGGTTAGTAGGAGGTTCGTTGGTGATAAGGCAGATATGGAAGGCAGACTAGTGCGCAGGGGGACTTGCGTCTAGGGCACAGAGTCCTCTCTCTGCCTAGTGTTTTCATGTAGATGAAAAGTCCTTTCAGAGAACAGTGGAGAGGAGTCTTAATCAATGCTTAGGGGCCCAAAAGAACACACAACAGAAGAAGACCTTACAAAGTTCAGGACAAGGTCACCAGCCACCGCTTACCTGATGATCGCCGTGTGACCTGACTCTGTTATTGTTACTTATTACGTCTCCTGTATTAACACTCAATTGACCTGTCAGCCCTCTGAGGTAGGGACTGTCATTATCCATGTTTTACAGACAAGGAAGCACATGGGTTGTGACTTGTCTGATGTCATGTAGCTGGTAACTAGAGGAGCCAAAGCTGAAATCTTAGCAATTGATTCTCATGCAGGATTGGAACCACAGGTAGAAGGAGGGTCACTTTGCATGTGATATGTGTTTGTCCTTGCCTGTCTCCTAAATGCAGGTACAGGACTTGTTGTTCTGGAAGTTGTAGTTGTTTAGCTCTTTGATCTGTCATTGCAGTCACAAATATTTCAGTGGAGAGATTGAGCTTAGGACCAGTAGTGTGGCCACTTGTGTGTGGGGGAGAGGAAAGGGAAGATCCTTCCTGCTCATGGCCACCTTTCCACTATTCCAAGGATTTAGTGAGATTCCATTTTTTCCTGTGTTCACCACCTTCTCTTTGCTCAGTTTCCTGTACTCACCTGAGGCATTTCCTGTGTTGTACCTAATTTCTAAGTTATTGACACAGATCTATGGATGTTCCCTTGACAACTCACAGATGCTGGAAGTCAGAGGCCAGTTCTTAATTCAAGTTTCTCACCCTGGGGCTTTGCTCAGTCATGATTGTTAAATGAACAAATGAACAAATGTGAAACCATTTACTAGAACTGATTAAAAAACCTCCCACCAAGTGGCAATACCATAGGAGGGACTCAGTCTTGTTCACTCGATGCTTCCGTCTTCCCACCTTCCACGCCCATGATACAGTGATATTTTTTCACCTCCTTTGAAATCAGATATGGCTAGGCAACCTGCTTAGGGGTATGAGGGCTACTTCTAGGGAAAGAATTTAAGAGTCAGTGCACAATTTATTGTACCCTTTCTCATGATGATGGCAACACTTTGGACAGTGACCTCTACCAGCCTAAGTTCCAGAGTGGATTGGAGCAGAGTCCCCTACTGACCTACAACAGATTTATAGTTCAGTCGAGCAGTGGACCTTTGTGATTTAAGCCACTGGGATTTTAATGCTATTTGTTTTTGCAGCGTAACCTAGCTCATCCTGACTGATGTACCATCAAAGATCTTCTAAGAGGTGATCTTGAAAATACACATTAGTCTTGTCAAGCATACAGAGAGGAAATAGGAGCTCAAGTTAGAGGACAAGCCCTGATGTTTTCAGTTCAATTTTCACTTTAAAGAACAGCAGAGCTATTGAAACGGAGCTATAGTGCGGAGCACTATGGAGATGCTCAATGGAAGTGAAAGGGCCAGTTTGTTCTAGAAGCCATGGCAGTGGAGGTGGTTGGAGAAGGTGACACATTAAGGGGGTATTTGGTGTTGTACAGAGTAGAACGATATGATCACATGTTTTTAAAACTTTGCACCAATTTTCATTATTTAAAAGTCTAGATTTCTGACTTCTCTGGAGACATCAGAAGATTGTGGTATGTATGCATGCTGCTGCTCCTCGCGTCCATGACCAGATCTGATTTTTGGTTTCTTGTCCGCTTCATTTTGGAACTATAGAACTGGTGACTCCTGTATGATTTGAACTTGGACTTCATCTTATTCTACTTGGTAGCTATCAAATATCCTTGGGAGTGAAACAGTGCACTTTCCTACTCTGCATTTTAATGGCAGTTGTTCTTTCCAGCCCTAAGAGTGTCCTATGGTTACTTTCAGTACCTAAAAAGTACAAAGATAAGTGTTTGACATTCTTTGTAGGAAATAAGGCAAATTGAGTCTGAGATGTGAGAGTCGGGATAGGGGCTTTGCAACCAGCAGCTTTAAAAAGTGAAAGTGGCTTTGGCCCTGAGAGGTTTGGGAAGTGGTTGCAGGCTGGCTCTGTTTGCAGTTGGCCGTGCTCGGTTTCCCTTTCTGCAAATGGGACAGGTTGAGAGAAGATGAAGGTGGAGGCTGCTCAAGAGAAAGTGCAAAGTGGGCAGAGAGAGAGGGCTGCCAGGGAGGTCTGAGTGTGGAGGAGAAAGTTACATAAGGCTTTGGAGAAAATCTTTGGCGAGATTGTTTCGGCTCAGCAGATGAAAGAAGATGTGGAACAAACACAGGGAGAACAAAGGCTGTAGAGGAAACCCAGGCGGCATCAGCAGATAAGTCAGGGGAGGAAGACAAAAGGAGCTAAATTTAAACAGGAGAGAAAAGAAGCCTCAGCGGGGCCAGGAGCAGGCTATAAATACCTTGAAGGCAACAAGCTCCAGAAAGAAAGGAAGGATTATTCACCGTCCCCCCAGATGTAGGACAGAGACAGGGGCCAGGAGGAAGCTGAGCTGGCGTCAGGCTTCTGGATCCAGGGAATAAAGCAGTGGTTGTGCCATGCTCGGGGGCGGGCAGTGTGCACGCTCTGACTCCTGTGTGGCTGTGTGCAGTGGGATCTTCTCCAGGCTCCCGAGGTGGCTGGCCTGGACCATGCATGGCAGAACCCACAGATCCCTGCATGGCTGCATCTGTGCTGGCCTGGGAGGGGTTAGGGACAGAAGGAGTCCTCTCGGCTCTGAGTGCAGAGCCCTAATGGCATATTTCCAAGTTGCTTTACTTCTCATGCTTTGGTCTTTTCTCCTTGTAAAATGGGACTGAGTGCTGTTCACCTAACAGGGATGGAGTGGGGATCCCATGAGATCTTTCTTGATGGAAGGGCTTTGGAAGTGTCCCTGAGAAGGGTGGGGTCCTGGTCTTCAAGATGTCAGTGGCTCAATGGGAAGAGATGAACATAAATCCTAACATCTCTGCCCTGGTGTCACAGTGCCATCACAGGGGCAGGGGCTTGGCTGCAGGTGGCCCAGGAGGACCGGTATGCTGTAGGTAAGAGGAACTGTGTGAAGCAAATATGCAGAGAGGGTAACAGCACACCACTGGGCTACAGCAAATAGTCCAGCCAGGGCTGCGTCTGTGGCAGAGTGGCCTGAGAAGAGGCTGGTGGCTTTGCAGGGCTGTGGGTGCAGAAAGCTGTGGGCCATGTCAAGGACTTGTGCTCTGTCAATAGAGGGAGGGTTCAGTGAAGGGCTTGGAGCAGGGGGTGTCCCAATGACCTTTGCATTTTCGAAAGTTCTCTCTGTACTCAGGGTGGGAAGTAGACTTAGGTCAGTGGCCTGAGCAGGGCACTGCTGGGCTCCTGCTATGCAGTTGGGGTAGGTGCTTGAGCAACTCAAGCCTCCAGCACTGAGGTAAAGTCTTGACCTTGAGGTTAAGTGGAGACTAATGGTGAAAGTGCTAATTAACTGAGGATAATTGTCCAGGAAACTGCTGGGCTTGTGCTTCCTCCGTTAGGCAAAAGATAATACACCACTCCCGCCCCTTATGTCTCCTGGAGGAAACGCCACCCTAGGGTCCAGCTTCCCTGACTGAGGCCCAGGGCCAGACACCTCCCTTTATCCTTTCTCCCACCTGTTGACATTTATGCTTAAGAAATGGAGGGGGTGGGCAGGGTAACACAATGGCTTTGTTAAAACTCTCCAGAGAATTTTATGGTGGAAGAAAAGACTGAAGATCACGGTGTCAGAAAGCTTACCGTGATCTCAAGGCTCCCACCATCTAATCTGAGCTTCCTTCCTTGCTGTTCCCACCCACACAGGCAGCAATGGGCACGGGTAGCCATGCTTTTATTTCATATCCATGTTTCTCCAATCACAGCCAGTTGGGCAAATAGTGGACAATGGACTTAGAGAAACCCACCCAGAGGCTGGGCTGGGCCCATCAGACCTTTCCCAGAAAACCTGGAAGTAGGTAACAGAGAGAATTGTTGAGTTTGTGAATTTTGACCTCAGATGATGTCGAGTTGAGATCTGAGGGGGCCACCTTGGGTCATGATGTGATGTGTGTAAGCAGCATGTGTTGAACAAAGGAAGGTCATTTGCACAGAGAATGGACTGGAAATACATTGAAAGACCATATGATGAAAGTGACAGTATAGAGAAAGAAAGAAAGAAAGAAAGAAAGAAAGAAAGAAAGAAAGAAAGAAAAGGGGGGAAGAAGGAAGGAAGAGGAGGAAGATGGCCTTGAGTTCTGAATGATTTTTGTCTTTGGTATTCCTGTTTTTGGCTTCTATATGATATTCTTATATCATCCACATAAACTCCTTGTGTTTCAATTAGTTAGTAAGAAAGAGTTCCTTTCCGATCAAACAACTAGACAACCGCTTATCTTTTGCCCTCACAATCAAGCACATTTGCACTTAAAAATTTCTAGAACTTTCTTTCGTTTTGGAAATTTCATTCCATCATGTGCTTTCTTAAACATCTCACACTTTTCGGAGTAAGAAGTTATTCTTGAGAACCTGTCCAAATGCCTTTTGTTACATTGCAAGGCAATTACTTGAATTCTTTGATAAATTATTTTTTCCTCCTTTTAAATTCTATCCTCTTTTCTTCTTTATAGTAACTGATATATAATAAGTATATAGATATATTTTTTCCTATTGAATACAGAAAAATTCATTAGCAATCCCCAAAAGTTTGCTAGAGAAAAAGACAGAAAGAGAGAGAAAGAGAGAGAGAGAGAGAGAGCGAAGAAGAGGAGAGATCATGTGCCTTTGGACTACTGAAAGGACTATCAATGTGTAATTTTATTTTGTTTGGAAAATGCTATAATGTTTTAAGAAAAGGTGACAGAAATTAGCTGAGGATTTATCATGGTGGTTGAAGCATCTATTGTATAGTGAGATTTGCTGCTTATCAGCCCTTTCCAAAAAATTTGCAGCAATTTAGATTTTTTAAATTTATTTTTTATTAGTGCATTCTAGTTTTACATAATGATGGGATTGGTTGTCACATATTCCTAGATGCACACAAATCAGCAATACAATTTGTTCAATATCCCTCCACCCATAGACCCCTCTACCTCCCTCCTCTTGTCCCCTGATCCCTTGCTTTTCTTCTGGGTCCTATATTGTTCTTAAAACCCCCAAATACAGTGACATAATTCTTGCACCTATGAAGAACATTTAGTAATTCAGAATGTAAAGGAGTGGAGATTCTGAAAAGATCTTACACTGGGGCTTTTTGAATGGTCAAGTCTTTTCTTTCCACGACTTTTAGGGATTACTGGCTGATTGGAAAATTGGTGTTTTCTCCAAGTTCTTAGAAGAGAGTTAAGGGTAAGGATCATAGATTGTGCATTTGACCAAGTCACTTTTTTTCTGCTCTTTCTTTAAATGCATCTAAGGATCGTCCCAATCTATGTAGGAACATTTTTCCTTGTGAACCCTCATAGAACTCTCAATACTTGCAGAACCAGATGTGTGAGTTTCATTCCTGCACTAACCAATGCTCCTATTCTTTGGATGCCATGTTATAGCATTCAGCTATAACACTGCGGACCTCAAATTGATGACAGATCCTCACGTCCAGTGCTTAGTCCCCCACGACCTCCCCAACCTCAGATGCCAGTCACATCTGTGTGACTTCCTGTACTTCCAAATGCTCTTTATGTAAGCTGGGGTTCTCTGAACCCCTCCTTGGATTTGCTAATTTTCTATGATGGCTCACAGAATTCAGGGAGCTGGGCTTATTGGTTTATGATAAGGGATGTGATGAAGGATACAAATGAACAGCCAAATGAAAAGGTATATATAGGGAGACCCCAGGGGTCCTCCCTGGGGGGTTGGCGGGTGCCGGCACCCAGGACGTAGAAGCTTTCTGCATGCCATCATTTAGGATTTACTTATTTATTTTTTTATTAGAAGTATATAAAGATACAATTGAGGGGGAAACATTACCAAACCATCAATAACCAATGTATATATACTTTGTGTATGAAGAACTCATTTAGGATTTATGCAGAGGCGTTATCACATAGGCATGGCTGATTATTAACTCTCCAGCTCCTCTTTTCTCTCCAGAGGGGCTGAAAGTTTCAAGCCTCTAATCATGGCCTGGGTTTTCTGGTGACCAGACCTATCCAGGAGCCCACCAAAGGTTACCTCTATAAAACAAAGTACCCAGGCAATTCCAAGGGGTTTGGAAGCTCTGTGTCAGGAATAAGGATGAAAACCAAATATGTATTTGCTACTAAATTACATTATCAAATCAACCAGTGGAGCTGTGTGCTAGATCACTTACGTAAGGTTCTCCTTCACATATTGACCATTGCCTTGGCACGACTCTCTCAGGACTTTGCAGGGCTGCAGATGGTCTGGTTGCATGCCTTCAAATGCAACCATGGAAAGCGCCTCTGAGTGGCTGAAATAGACAGGGAATGCTTTAATCCGCCATGGCTGGAAGTCCCAAAGTGGGAAGTGCTGGAGGGTTGCTTAAGATAGCAGTGAGAGGTGTCATCCTTCCTCCTCTTTGCCATCCTCAGGAAATTGTGCTTTCAGACTGGCTTGCTGCTAGGTCACAAAATAGCTGCAGAAATTTCAGGTATCCTACTGAGACACAGAAACTTCTAGAAGGATGGGAGACTGTATTTGCAGTGTCTCTCCACAAGGAGTGAGAAAACTCTTCCTAGAAGTCCCCATGAGAGTCCTCCTCATACCTCCTGGTCTGAATTTGGTCCCAGGCCTGCTCAGTTGTGTATCCTTGTGACAAAAATAAACTGAACACAACTGCTTAGATTATTCACATCGTGCTTGTGAGCTGCACTAAGATCACCTTGCTCTGTGTCCCGTAAGGATAGATGTTTTATTGCAAGTGGGTTATATCAGCAAGAAAGGAGTGGATTTTGGCAACCAAGTGCTTGTTCTGAAGAGTGTATCCATCTGCAGCAATTTCTAGGGCTGCCGTAATAAAACACCACAGCCTGGTGGCTCAAACCACAGAAATGCATTTTCTTCCAATTCTGGAGACTAAAGGCCCCAGAAGAAGGCATCAGCAGGACTAGATTTTTCTGAAGCACCTCTCCTTGGCTTACGAATAGTTTATTCTTGCTGTGCTCTCACATGGTCACCCCTCTTTCTGTATAGTGCATGTCCCAACTACCTTTGATTTTATGACATGAGCCACATTGGATAAGGAGCCACCCATAAGACCTCATGTAACATTTAGTATCTTTTTAAAGGTTCTATCTTCCAAATACAGGCACATTCTCAGATACAGAGGATTAGGGATTCCCCATATGAATTTTGGGGGAATACCTAAACCTTTCTTTTGTAGACTGGGAATATTGGTTCCTATCTAAACTGTGCCAAATCACACCTGCTCACAAGACACAACATGCTCTCACAATGCCCATAAGTTCAACAGTGAATTTTTAGTCCCTTGAGCTAAAATTCCAAACCTTAAGAATAAAACCTATTTGTCCAAGTCCACCTTGCTCTTATAAGCTTATTTCTAGCTGCTGAACTCTTGGTAGGAGGCATGTTGTGGTTTGCCAAGGAGACTAGGCCAGTAGGAGCACGTTGGTTGACTTGTTTAGAACTTATAGCGTGCCTTGGAAGCTGGCCATCTGGTCCTAGTGACTGTCTCTGCTCCAGGAAATGTCATCTGGAATAAGAATTAACGCTTCTCACAGAGGGAGAGCGTGCGTCTGTTCTTGGAGTTTTAATTGCCCCATCGTTGGCTTTATTTAATTGGCTATAATGACATGGGTTAAACAGCTGTGTCGTCTGGTACTGGAAACCCCAAGCAAAGTTCTAAGTTCCTCCAACCCATTCCCTGCATTTAGGGCTTCTCCAGTGTTTACTATGCTACTGCATTTTGTAAGTGCATTTACAAAGGGAAATACAGCATACAGTATTTCCTAAGTTGACGGTTAAGCTGTTTTTTTTGTGCTTTGGGAAATTAACATTTTAACTGCCCAGAGCAGTATTCCCTACTTTTTTCCAGGGCCTGTCATGAACAGAAATGGCAATCTTTGTCTGGCATCCTGGGTTAAAATGCTAGGCTGTTCAGTGCCAGAAGTGACTCAGGGGCTGTGGCTGCTCAGGCCAGCCTGGTTGTTCTGAGTGGCACAGTGGTTGAGAGACTGGTCTAGACTCCTGACAAGCTAGATAACCACAGGCCTTCAGACAAGAGAATCAGGCTGTGCGTAGAGTCTCCTGCTTTCCTAAGTTGCAAACGCCCTGGCCACTGACCAGGGCTGTGGATCCCTGCACGGCACCCCCAGCGGTTCATTTCCTACATCCCCACTGCCCGTCTTCCTTCCTTCTATGATTCTCAGTTCGTTTTCTCCCCACTTTTCTTTCTTTTACATATTTCATACTTTTCTTTTTTCTTTTTGTACCAGGGATTGAGCCAAGGGTGTTTAACCATGGAACCACACCCCCAGCCCTTTATATTTTATATTTTGAGACAGGGCCTTGCTAAGTCATTGAGGCTGGCTTTGAACTTGCAATCTTCTAGCTCAGCCTCCCAAGCTGCTTCTATTTCTTTCTACTTAATCCTTCCAGATGGATATATGCAAATACATGTGTAGACAACTTGTAAATGATGCTGCAGGTGTACTGGATTAAATAGAGTGCACTGGTGATGGGAACAGGCACATCAGTTTTGGGTGTTATTAAGTTGCTATAACAAAACACCAGAGAATGGATAATTCATAAAGAGAAGAAATTTATTTCTTACAGTTCTGGAGGTGGAGGTCCGAGAGCACAGTTGCAACATCTTGGTGTCTGGTGAAGGTCTTCCTGCTCCATCTTAACAGCTGAGGGTATCACATAGTGAGACGGAGCATGCATACTGACTTGGATTCCTCTTCCTCATGACATTATCTAATCCTAATTGCCTACAAAGGCCTGCCTCCAAATACCATTGACAGATGAATTTAGAGATTAAATTTCCAACACATGAGACTTTGGGGAACACATTCTTATTACAAATGGTGCTAAGACATGCCACACCTCAGATAAAATAATGATCATGCACACACACACACACACACACACGTACACTCCCCCCTTAGTACTGGCGATTGAACATAGGTCCTCACACATGCCAGGCAAGGACTCTACCACTGAGTCACATCCCAAGTCCCACAGTTTTAATTTTTTATTAGAGCTTTATGTTTATACATAGTTGCTGGGTTCATCCCAACAAACTCATACATGCATGGAAATAAATTTCAGTCCATGATCACCCCTCTTTTCCCTTTTGTTCTCCATCCCTTCTCCCATTCTCCTTCCTCTACTCTACTAGACTTCCCTTCGCTTGTCTATTAATTTATATTTATTCGTTCTTTATGTTATCCTATCCTTACTTCCCCCTTTCCCTTATTTTACTCTACCTTCCATCTGACCTTGAGTTTCTGAGTTTGGCCTGTTTCACTTAGCATGATCTTCTCCACTTCCATCCATTTACTGGCAAATACCTTAATTTCATTCTTCTTAAAAGCTGAGTAGAACTCCCATTGTGTGTGTGTGTGTGTGTGTGTGTGTGTATGTGCACGTGCATGTGTGAGACACAATTTCTTAATCCATTCATCTATTGACCTGGATTGATCGTGTTGCTATAGACATTATGAACATTGACATGGCTGTGTTGCTGTAATATGCCAATTTTACCCAGGAGTGGGATAGCTGGGTCATACATTGGTTACAGCCCTACTTTTTGGAGGACTGCCTTCCAGAGTGTTTGTACTCGTGTGCAGTCCCACCAACAATGTACAAGTATTCCTTCTCTCCACAACCTCACCAGCATTACTGTTATTCATATTCTTGATCTTTGTCATTCTGACAGGAGTGAGATGAAATCTTAATGTAGTTTTGATTTGCATTTCCATAATGGCTAGAGATATTGAACATTTTTTCATATATTTGTTGGCCTTTTGTGTTTCTTCTATTGAGAAGTTTCTGTTTAGTTCTTTTGCCCATTTATTGATTGGAGGTTTGGTTTGTTTGGTATTAATTTTTTTGAATTCTTTATATATACTGGATACTAGTCCCCTATCAGAGGATAGCTGGCTAAGATTTTCTTCCATTCTGTAGGCTCTTTCTCCATGGTCTCAATCATTTCCTTTGCTGAGCAGAAACTTTTTAGTTTGATGACATCCTACTTATTGCTTTTTGGTTTTATTTCTTTTACTTTGGGGGTCTTGTTTAGGAAATCAGTGCTGGCTCCTGTATGATGGAAAGTCCCACCCTTTATCAATGAAAGGGAAAAGGCAGCTAAATAAAGAGATCTGAGAGCTAGCAGAGAAACACCAGAGTCCGGATACTCCTGCAGAAGTGGGGTGACTTTCTGTCCCCTTTCCCACAGCCGCAATGCTGCACCCCTCCCTCCCACTTAGTATTTGCCACTGAAACCCTAATGCCCTTTCCTGAGCACTTTGAAGGGACCTAGGTTAGATACCAGGTGATTCAGTGCTAGTTGGCTGTTCCTCTCACTCACTCCACACCCCAATCCACTTCTCCCCCACCCCAGCTTGAACTTGCTCTCTGGTTATGTCAGGTCTGGGGCTGTGGCTTTTCCCAACCACCCCTTCCCTGCGTCCTCCACCATTTGGATGTAGAGGCCCTAACTCCCAATTTAGCTGTACTTGGGGACAGGGCTTCACGAGGGTAGTTAAAGTTAAATGAGCTCATAAGGGTGGGGTCCCTCGCAGAAGAGAAATTGCCATCACTGTGAGGACACAATGACAAGCAGCCATTTGAAAGCTGGAGAGAGGCCTTAGAGGAAACTAAACCCATGACTTGGTCTGCCTGCATCAGGGATCATGAGAGATAAATTTGTGTTGTTTAAGCACCGTAACCTGTAGAGTTTTGTTATGACAGCCGGGATAGGTTCACACACCTGCTGTCACACCCTTTGGCACCCTGCAGGTTATTTAGTTTAGAAGAAAGATGTTTGGCTTTGAAGTCCCCCCTGTGTTTGACTCCTGGACCTGCTGCTTCCCAGTTGGTTAGCCACGAACAAACTGGGTAACCTCTCTGATCTTCCTTTCACTATCTGTGGGAGGCATAATGAGACCTTCCTCAGAGGCTCACATAAGATATACGCAGGCAGTCTGCTTGGGACTTGACCTGGTACATGTGAGGATAAATGACATGCAAGAGAAGTCGCTAAAAATTTTGCTTTATTAAATGAATATAACAGTATCTCAGAAGAGCAAGATGGATAGAAGGCAAATTAGGCAACTGTGGTCATCCATGCCGTGCTTGGCACCAAGTCAGGGGTTGACTGTGGTTAGGCTCCTTTTCTATAAAGTCTCCATAGTCTGCTGGTTTGCCTGCGTTCCCTGCCTGGTGGGCACCCACTGCAAAAGCTGTCTGTAGATGCTATCTTCCGACAGTTGGGCTGGTCTCTCTGCCATTGCCCTCAGATCCCTCTTAAATGCTTTATTTTTTTTTCTTCTGAGCATTTATTTCTTGTGTGCCTACTATAAGGTATTTATTTTTTACTTATCTGTCTTACTCTTTTCCTCCTTGGTGGAAGGGAAGCTTCCTGAGGGCCTGATACATTGTGGATATTCACTGCAGAATTGTTGAGTGAGTGAATGAGGGAAGGGAGAAGTTGTGGGGGCGAAATCAGACTCCAGAGCTTTGAGGGGAAGTCATCTATTATAGCTGAATGCTCGAGACTGGGAGCCTGAGGAACTGGGTTCAGATCCTGGTCCTATCGCTGTGGGGTTTTGACCTGGTTGCTCAGATGTGAGGATCAAATAAACAAATACAGGTTAACACAGGGGATAGTGCCTCTCAGAGCCCAATAGACATCAATTATTTCTCTTGAGAAACTGTTGACAAAGAAGTAATGGGGAGTACTGACAACTTTAGTTTGTCAGTGATTTTGAAGAAGTAGGGAGGAATGTAGAAACTTTGGAACCATTTTCTCCTACAAATAAAACCCAGCCTGTATCTCTGTGTTGTTGGTGTTCTGTTATCTCCTGGGAGTGGGGGAGACTGGTTTTTCACTTCTGCACAGTTTTTGGTTTCTGTCCTGTGAGATCATCAGAAGTAACTTGAGTGAGAGCCGAGCTTAATGTTGTGGGGGTCGATCAATTCCAAAGCAATTGGAGAGCTGAGTGGCTCTCATGAGGAAAAGACAGTTACTTTTTATCGAATTCCTTTTTCAATCATAAAGAAATCATTTTCCTACAATAAATGAATGATGAATTGTCCAAATGTTGGGTGCTGGAGGAAGGTAAGTTTTCTTCAGAGCTAGGCTAAGGTCATGGAGAAAATTGAGACTTGGTGTAATATAGAAATGGCACAATGGGGGCTTGAGGGCTATGCCTACTTCTTGAATATTTTGTTTGGATCCATAATATATTCTCTTAAGTAAATTTTATTTTGACTGTATTAAAAAAGAATAGCTCACATAAAATTCTGGATTTCTCATTCCTTTGGAAAAAAACCAGAATGAGCTCTGGCAATGCTGGACTGAAATCTGAATGGTGGGTGCACCCTCTACATGAAGCGAGTGTCCTTGAGTTTGACATGGCTCCTTGCACCACATATGGTTTTATGCCCTTTCCATTTCGCTGAAGACCACAGTGGATATTTTGGTTTGTAATCCCTGGAATAAGGGCAACAGCACTGTCCTGGGAATAGGAGACATGAGCACTTGTTCTGATGTCAAAATGGCATAGTGTCTCAGGGCAAACCTCTGAAGCTCATTAGACCTTGGTTAATGCATACAAGAAAGGAGATAACTGTCTTACGTGATTTAGTTAGCTTTGTCGCTGCTGTGAGCAAAAAGACTTGACAAGAAAAATTTTAAATGGTGAAAAGTTTATCTTGAGTTCATGGTTTCAGAGGTCTCAGTTTATAGATGACTATGGGGCCTGAGGTGAGGCAGAACATCATGGTGTAAGTGTGTGGTAGAGCAAAGTGGCTCATGATATGGGACCAGAAAGCAGACAGAGCTCTGCTCAAGAGCAGAATATAAACCCCAAAGGCACACCCACAATGACCCCTGTCCTTCAGCCACACTCTACCTACCTACAGTTACCCCCCAGTTAATTCCTATCAGGATTAATATATTAATTAGACTAAGGCTCTCATAATCCAATAATTTCACCTCTAAGTTTTCTTGCATTGTCTCACATGTGAGCTTTTGGGGAACAATTAATATATAAACCATAACACCATGCAAAGGTGTTTGGAACAGCGGATCCATTTGTCAGTCTACTCATTCAGCTGATATTTATTGAATATATACATTGTGCTTGCTCCTGGAGAAGCACTGGTGGCCAGGACAAGTATCATGAATCTTCTAGTGGAGGAAGCAGATAATTACCTAAGTGGGGACATGCAGTGTACAAGGAGGGGAACTTTGGGGAATCTCCCCAGCCTGAGGTTCAGCAGAGTCCTTCAGGAGGAAGTGAGGTGTAAAGCAAGACTTGAAGGATGAAGGACAGTGGGTAAGGGAAGGAGAACAATAGCCCTGCAGAGAGAACAGCATATTCTTAGGCTGAAAAAGGAGTAAGCAAAGTATGCTTGAGAAAAAAAGATTAGCTTAAAAAGTAAAAATAAACAGTTCGAAATGCAGATGTGGAGAAAGACCAAATTATGAGGGGCTTTGGAAGACCCATGTGGCCAAGAAGTATGTGGTCAGCTTTAGTTTAAGACTTTTTATTTTGAGCCTTCAGGATAAAAATTTATTTTGAGACTGCTTCTTTATTTAACTATTTAAGAAGGAGAAGGGAGTGGAGTGTGGATAAACCCAAGTACTAATATGGAAACATGGTCAGATGCAAATCGAGTTCATGTTTCAGGTTCACATTAACCAAAATAATGTTTTATACTTTGCAAATAGAAAGTACAAGTAAATAGCACATTGCATTTTAATAGAATAAATCACATTTTAAAAGGAAATGAGAAACCACCTGATGGACTCCTTTAGAGGAAGGTCACTTGACAACCACATGATGTGTTGGTACTCAACTCAACTACTGATGCAGAACAGCTGAGAAGTCAATCAGCTTCCAAATGTGTTTCCCAGAAAACCCATTCTTAACAAGTGTGTAATGGTAACTATAGAAAACGTTGCCTAGGTGACATTTAAACACCAAGACAGTAACAGAGAGGAACCGTCGATTAGCGTTCTCTTAAGTTTAAAATTTGACCTTTCTAATTTCCTGAAAATCTATGCCATGTTTTAGTACAATGCAAAAACTATTTTAAAAAATACCAACTTTCAGTTGACTTTTCCAGGTAATTAAGTGAAAATAGTTTTCACAATCCAAAAACTTGCTTCAGTACTTTTGGAAGAATTTGAGGGTAAAAAAATCAGAACCACTGGAGAGTGGTAATTGCTGAAGTGGATGGAACAGGAGGATCTCTGGTTTTGTTATTATTTATTGATTTATTTATTTAGGGGTGTGTGTGTGTGTGTGTGTGTGTGTGTGTGTACACCATGGGTGGGTGGTGCTTATCAGTGTACCACCTGTGCCCTCTTGTCCTTTTAATGGGGAAATGAACATGCTCATTTTCCCCTCCATTAATGTCAAAGTCCTTGGCTGCTCTCCAATCCGAGTGCTTGTTTTAAATCGGAGCAGAGTATGAGGCATGACTTCCCACACAGTCTAAAAATTCCCGTTTAAAGGCATTATCTATACTCTGGTGCATGAGCTTGAAATAAAAGAGCAGCCATATCTACTTTTCTATTTCCCTTTGTCTGAGCTCTGGGTCATCCAGATTAATTATAAATGGTCAAGAGGCACAGGCGGGACTCGACTGGATGAAATGTCTGCATGATGTGATGAGAGAGACTCATGACAATGCTCTGCTCTGATTTCCTCTCTCTCTCTGGTATTCTCTGCAGTTAGATGTCCCTTCATTAGAGGTTATTTTTTTAAATAAATTCTTTTCAGGAGGATAGTGTATTTGAACCAAATGAATTAATTCAGTAAACATTTATTGAGTATCCACTATGTGTCATATAATGTGGTAGGTGTAAGGAATGAAAAATCATAACAATTGGTGCAATAAGCACTATTTATTGAGTATTTACTAAAGAACAAGCACTATGTCAGGTGTGGTATTTCAATTAATTAATTTTTAATTCATCAATTTTTTTAAAGAGAGAGAGAGGAAGAGGGAGTGAGAGAGAGAATCAATTTTATTTATTTTTTTTCACCTAGCCTTTGTTTTCCTGACACTTAGTTGTGTATGTTATGTGGTCCTTGTGCATGCCAGGCAAGTGATCCAAGCGCTGAGCCACTGCTCCAGCCCCATTTAATTCTTTTAAACTTGTTGAGAGGTAACTATTATTGCCTTTACCTTGTAGATGAGAACATGGAGGGTCAGGATCTGGAGTCATCAATTTGAACCTGCTGACTGACTTCCAAGACCAAACTCTCAGCATAACATGTCATCCTTGAGGAGTCTACAGATGGAGGGAGAGGAAGACATGCAAGCTGGTAATCATGGGAAGGGTGGTTTGTGCTTACAAATGTGATATGAACAACAGCCCATGGAAGGCCCAATGGGGAGTTAGGCAAGATTTTGGAGTGGAGAAGATGTTTGATCAGGGCTTTAAAAATCCAGTGGTCAGTCAATAGAGGGATCCAAGAAAACTCTAGGTGGAGGAAGTCACAGATATGCAAAGAACATGAGCAAGGGATACTCAGAACAACTGGAAATTCTATGCAGCTGGAGAAGGTAAGGTGGGAGAAGGTCGGGTTGGAGATTGGAAAGATGCTCTAGAACAAAAATGTGAAGGAATTCAAATGCTTTATCAGGGATCACAGGTCTGAGTCTAGTGGATGGTAGTCACAGCTCTCTTATACCAAATGACCTATTTGATAGTAATTTATAATTAATTACAACCCTTTTGATGTCCTGAGATAAAATGTACACATAGCAAAATATACTTATAAATATACTGTTTTTTTGAAGAGACAGGGACACACACACACACACACACACACACATACACAGAGGAACAAAGAGAGAGAGAGAAAGAGAGAGAGAGAAAGAAAGAATCAATTCAATTTTTTAAAAAGTTTTTCATATTGCTCAGACACTTCGTTGTGTATGTGATGCTGGGGTTTGAACTTGTGTACTTGCACATGCTGGGCAAGCACTGTAACTTCTGAGCCACTGCTCCAGCCCCTATAAATATACTTTTTTTTTTTTAAAGAGAGAAGGACAGAGAGAGAGAGAGAGAGCGAGAGTGAGAGAGACAGAGTGAATTAATTTTTATTGAGTTTTTCACATGGCTTTCATTGCTCTGACACTTAGTTTTTTTGTATGTGGTGCAGGGTTTGAACCCTTGTATTCATGCATGCCAGGCAAGCAATGTAACTGCCGAGCCACTGCTCCAGCTCCCCTGTAAATATACTTTTAAAGCAAAATCAATATATCATCCTAACTCTAAAAGAAAAGAAATTGAAAGGAAAATAACTTAAATACATATATGGTATTTAACTGCTTTAGCACAGCTTCTGCAGAAGACATAACAAAAGAGCTAGATGCTTGCGTCTGATGTTGCCATGAAGGCAACAGCCAGGAATGCAGGTTGACATGATTCTCGCATATTGGAGACTCAAGTCCAATATGAGTGTCGCATTTGGTAACATAATTTCTCCAAATGGTAAAAATTTCCCTGTAAATTTTCTAGCAAAACAAAGTGGCATTTACCCAGTACTTGGTATCCAGGTAACTGTTAAAATTGTGCAAAAATGTGTGTTTATTGTAAAGCAGAATTAAGGTGTATGCCAGATAACAATAAACAACTTTTTCATTTACGTGATATCTGGAGGGACATTTGACAGTCAAGAGGAATGTTGACTCTTCTTGCTTGTGAGAGACCGTGCTGTGGTTTTAGTGACTCTCATCCTGAGGACTGTCAGTACATCCCCTATCGCAGTGACAACTGAAATATATGTGCAAGTTAAAAAAAAGTTTCCAGAGGTGTTTACCATCCAATTAGGAATATAGCTAAGGATAGGACTACATTAAGGATTATTTTTTCAAAAAAGAGCTCTCCGTATATTGAGGAAAGTCGACAAGGAAAGAAGTCATTAGGAATCCCTGTGCTAAGTGCTGACAGAGTGGCAGGAGCCAGAAGAGGCCCAATTCCTTGTGCCTGCAAAGTTCTCAGAGAGGGAGCTGTGCTTATGTTGATTTTGGAATAGTGACTTGGACTCTTCCTTGTAGATGGTGATGGAAGAACATTCTAGAAAGAGGGCACACGTGTGCATGACTATCAGATGAGGTCGAGAGAAGCTGGTATGGTCAGGGCCCTGCATAAATGGCCAGAGAGAGATGTGATGGAAGGAGGGAAAGAAAGCTGGAAAGAGTCCAGCAAGCCAGATCCCAAAATGATCCCTGGAGTGATCCAAGATTATGACCAGGGAGGAAACTGGTTAAGTGTGAAGCTGAATTGTAGTACTCTGATACTCAAATTGTGTCCTCTGACTAGAACTTGGAAACAGGAAGCATCCCATCATAAAACATGGGAACCTGCCAGTACCTGGATGTTGGACTGCTAGCTTCCACAGAACAGCGAGAAAGTAAAATTCTGTTTGTTGTAACTTAATCTGTCTCAGGTACTTTGTTATAGTAGTACAAATAGAATAAGCATCCTCCATCTTAAACAACTAAAACAAGTAAGTTAATGTAAGAAACAATGCTTTTAAGGCATTGGACAATAGGCAGCTTAGGACAATGATCCTTGGGAGAAGGAAAATAAATAAAACAATTCCTCTGGTTGCCTCAATTCATTGCCAGGGGAGAGTTTCCAGGGCAATTCAATTTCCAGGGGAAATTCAAGCAGAACCAGTAATCATCCTGAGTTGGAGAAACAGAATTAAGAATTCAAGGAGTCAGACACAGCTAGAGCTCAAAGGACAGTGTGATGGAGCGGAGAGGACTTTCCAGAGGGGAAGGTACTTCCTTTCAGGCACATGCACACACTTGTACAAGCACACAGAGAGGGAGAGACCTTTGCAGATCTGCAGTCCCCTCACATTCCCAGCTAAGTTACTGATGAATGTGGACATGTGATAAGGCTGTCTGAGGTCTTGGGAAGAATGGTTAAGAAGGTAGACAGGGGGTGGAGCCGTGGCTCAGCAGTTGGAGCGCTTGCCTGGCATGTACAAGGACCGGGTTTCAACCCCAGCACCACGTCCACAGCTACGTCAGAGGAACAAAGGCCAGATGAAAAACTAAATAAAATTGTTTCTCTCTTTCCCCTCACTCTCTCCCTCTCTCTCTTAAAAAAAAAGTTTTGCAGAACAATATTGAG
Source organism: Aplodontia rufa (assembly GCA_004027875.1). Taxonomy (NCBI): domain Eukaryota; kingdom Metazoa; phylum Chordata; class Mammalia; order Rodentia; family Aplodontiidae; genus Aplodontia; species Aplodontia rufa. Next base: position 40,009 of record PVKS010016870.1, read on the forward strand.
AGATCACAAAAGACCAGGAATGGCTCATGTTTCCACCAGCTAGAGTGGAAAAATCTTGTAATAAATGGAGCATTGAGCAAAGAATTCAGAAGACTATCTCCTCAATTACTAGAACAACATTTATCAGAAGGCTGCTTTAGTCCCATTGAATAAAACTTAAAGGCAAGAGCTGGGTGCGGTGGTGCATACCTGTAATCCCAGCAACTCAGGAGGCTGAGGCAGGAGGATTGTAAGTTCAATGCCAGTCTTAGCAACTTTGTGAGGCCCTAAGCAACTTAGCAAGACCCCGTCTGGAAATAAAAGGTAAGGACAGAATGGGGATGAGACTCAGTGGTTAAGCAACATTGGGTTCAATTCCTGGTACCAAACAACAAATGAAATGCTTAAAAGGCAAGACTTGATATAATTAAACCATTTAGTGAGCAAAATTTAAATTGACAATAATAATTGTACATATTTATGGTATATAATGTGCTGTTTTGGCACATGTGTACCCTGTGTATTGAACACATCAGGGGAATCTGGCACATCCACTGTCTTAAATATTTATCATTTCTTTGTGGTGAGAACATTCAAAATGCCCTCTTTTAGCTATGTGGAAATATGCACTACATTATTGTTAACTATAGACTCCCTAGAGTGTAACAGAACACCAGACTTCTTCCTCCTAATTGTTATTATCTGTACCTCTTGGCGGGGAGTGGTTGCTCAGTGGTTACAGCACTTGACCGGCATGCTTGAGGGCACCATTCTGTATGTTCTTTCTTATCACTCCTTACTAACTCTTTAGCTGTGAAGAAGCTTTTTAGTTTAATGACATCCCATTCATTTATTCTTGGCTTTAATGCCTGCACCATAGGAGTCTTGTTAAGGAGGGCAGTGGCGACCCCTCTGTTGTATAGAGTTGATCCTACTTTTTCTTCAGCAATTGTAAAGTTGCTGGTTTAATTTCCAAATCCTTGAAATATTTTGATTTAATTTTTTTTTCAAAAGAGAGAGCGACAGTGAGAGAGAGAAAGAGAAAGAGAGAAACCTATTTTTTTTTTAGTTTTTCATGTGGCCTTTGCTGCCCCAAGACTTCACCGTGTACATGGTGCTGGGGTCTGAACTCACATATTCCTGCATGCCAGGCAAACACCGCAACTGCCGAGCCACTGCTCCAGCCCCAACCATTTTGATTTGATTTTTGTGCAAGGTGAGAAGTAATGATCCAATTTCAGTTGTCTGCATATGGCTGTCCAGTACCATTTGTTGAACAGCTTGTCCTTCTTCCACACTATGCTTTTGCCCCCTTTGTCAAATATCAGATAGTTAAAGATTTGGGGGTTCATTTCAGTATCTTGTATTCTGTTTCATTGTTCTTCATGTCTGTTTTGATACCAATATCACACTGTTTTTGTTACTATAGCCCGAAAGTACAATTTCAGGTCAGGAATTGTTACACCTCCTGCTTCTTCTTTCTTGCTTAGTAATGTTTTGTATTCTGGGTCTTCTGTTATTCCATATGAATTTGAGAATTGTTTTTCTATATCCATGAAGAATGTCCTTGTTATCTTGATGGGAATTGCATTGAATCTATATAGGGCTTTCGGTAGAATGGCCATTTTGATTTTATTGATTCAGTAAATAATTTATTGATTCAATAAAACCAAGAATGTTTTTTTAATCTACTCAGGTCTTCCGAAATTTCTTTTTTAATGTTTGATAGTTTTCGTTGTAGAGGTCCTTAATATCCTTTGTTAGATTGATGCTCAAGTATTTTATTCTTTTTGAGGAGATTGTGAATGGGACAGAGTTCCTGATTTCTTCTTCTGTGAACTTGTTGATGGAGTATAGAAAAGCTAATGATTTATGAATGTTGATCTAACAGCCAGCCACTTTTGATGAAATCATTTATAAGCTCTAGGAGTCATCTGGTTGAGTTTATTGGGTTTTCTAGGTATAGGATCATGTCTGCAGCAAATAGAGACATTTTGACTTCCTCTTTTCCTATTCAAATTCCTTTGATTTCCTTCTCTTGTCTGATAGCTCTGGCTAAGGTTTCAAGGACTATACTGAATAAGAGTAGTGAAAGTGAATATCCTTGTCTTGTTCCTGAATTCAGTGGAAATGCTTTCAGTCTTTCTCCATTAAGCGTAATGTTGGCTATAAGTCTGTCATAAATGGTTTTACAAAATTAAAGTGTCTTCCTTTGATCCCTATATTCTCCAGAGTTTTGAGCATAAATGGGTCCTGAATTTTATCAAAGACCTTTTCTGCATCAACTGAGATGATTACATGATTTTTATTTTTAAATCTGTTTAAGTGATGATTTACATTTATTGATTTGCATATGTTGAACCAGTCCTGCTTTGCTGGAATGAAGCCTACCTGATCATGAGGAATTATATTTTAAATGTATTTTTGGATCCAGATAGCTAGAATTTTATTGAAGATTTAGTGTCTATGTTCATCAGGGAAATTGGTCTATAGTTTTCTTTTCTTGTTGTGTCTTTGTTGGATTTTGGTATCAGTATTATATTTGCTTCATAAAAAGTGTTTGAGAGGGTTCCAACCCTATCAATTTCATGGAAAAGCTTATAGAGGATTGGTGTTAATTCTTCTGTAAAGGTCTGGTAAAATTCTGCTGTGAATCCATCAGGTCCTGGGCTTTTTCTTTTTTGGAAGGCCTTTGTTGATTTAATTTTGCTGAGATTGGTTGGTTTGAATTTCAATGTCCTCTGATGTTAATTTGGGAATGTTGTATGTATGTAGCCAGATATTTGTCAATTTTATTGTCCAGATTATCAAACTTGGCAGAGTATAATTTTTCAAAATAAGTTCTGATAATCTTCTGGATTTTGGTTGAGTCAATGGTGATATCTCTGTTTTTGTCTTTGATTTTGTTGATTTGCTTCACTTTGTTTTTCCTTTTGGTGAGGTTGGCAAGGGGGTGGTCTGTTGATGTTATTTATTTTTTCAAAGAACTAAATCTTTGTTTTGTTGATAATTTGTATTTTTTTGTTCTCCTTTCATTGATTTCA
>PVKS010016871.1:0-14745 GCA_004027875.1 Aplodontia rufa
GGTCAGCCTCACCGCCCGCAGCGGGCCTGGCTGCTCTGGGCCACGCTGGCAGCCCAGCCTGTCGCTGTCCCCTGACAGCCCTCATTACCAATCACTCTGCTCCCCAAAGGACCAGGCTCCAGAACTGATGAGTTTAGTTTAATAAGAGCATCATTTCCTGTCATGGTCCTGGTCCCTGAGTGCCCGAGGAAGGCTGCCAGTGTCTCTGCTGTCCTGGAAGGAAGGGCCCTGCTGGGGCCATCAAAGCTCACACACAGGGGGATGGGGCTCAGACAGAGCAGGGGGGCAGAGACTCAGCTGAGCTTGTAGGGGAGCCTGCCCCCCATTCCCTATGTGCCTGCTCAGTGATCTGTGCCCCAAAGGCTCTGGAACCAGGGACACAGATGAAAAGACTGGGGTGACAGGTCCAGTGTGGGGTAATAGAAGTGACACAAGAATGTGCCCAGAGAAGGTCCTGGCCACCCAGGGTGCTCGGAGGGTGCAGGGAGGGGCAGGCTGAAGGGCTTCATGGAGGAGGTGGTAGCTGAGCTGCCTCATTCAGGAGGGTTAGCCAGGCGGGCATCCAGGCAGGGGAACAGCTGGATGGAAAGCAGAGAGGCCTGAGGGCGTGGAGGCCTCCAGAGGAGGGAGGCTGTGGCTGAAGAGGGAGCTCAGGTGGGGAAGGTGGGGCAGGCCAGGAGGGCTCTGGGGAGGCCAGGTGTAATAGTGACGATGATGTTAATGCCATACTAACTCTTCCTGAGGGCTGCGTGTCTGCCAGGCACATTTGGAACACTACAGATGCGTCTTTCGCTCATCTTAAGAGGCAGGCAGGATCATTACCATCTGTACATTCTAGAGAGAAACAGGTTGTCACTCGCCCCAGGCCATTGGTGAGGGAGGAGGTGAGCGTGACAGGGTGACATCTCAGTCTTGGGCTTGGGTGCCTTTCAGACCCTAAGTCCCTAAGCAAATGCTTTTCCTGGGCAGATCTGCTCCCCAGCCCATGAGAACTGACTTCTAAGGAGGGTGAATGGGCCATGAAAGGTCACCTAAACACAATAATGAGGACCAGGACAGGCAGCAGTGACACTGAGCAGACAGGAGGAGAGGTATCTGGGGACTACAGTGCATAGCCCAGAGGAAAGGGCCCACCTTGCCCTTTGAGGCAGCTCCCCCTGCCCTCTCCCTTTAAGGGGCCCCTGCCCTCCCCGGTGCTGTAGGGCTTCAGTAAAAGAGGGATCCTGCTGGCCCACCCCTGGGAAAATCCTACCCAAGATCACTGGCCTTTCTGGGTCAACCCCCTTCTGCCCCAAGCATTGGCTTGCCCCACAGGGACATCTCAGATTAATGGGCCCAAAATAGCAAGGTCTTTAGCTTCCCTGGCAACCTCCAGGGCCAGGGATGGAGAGATACAGCTGAGACTTCTGGAAACAGCATTGACCTCTCTCCGCTGGGAAGTAGGAAGCGTTTTCTTACCGCATGCTGTTTGGTTTTGAATAACTCCCTGTGTTTCCTATAAAATATTAGACACTGAGAATCTTAAAGCAATAGTCTCAGATCCTTAGACTTAGTGTCAAATTATACACTCTAAGACTCCCAGAATCGTGGAGTGTTAAAAATAGAGCACCTCAAATTTATGGCATCATTAAGTTATGGATTTTTAGAATTAAAAAAAATACCTGAAAAATCTTCGAACCCTAGGATTTTAGAATTGAGAGCTGCAGGGAACTTGATCATAAACTCCTGCCTCTGGTATTCAGTAGCTGACGTCACTGAGCCTTGACTTAATCTCTCAGTGCCTCGGTTTCCTTTCGGTTGATTGGGACAATGCTGATTTCGGCCTGATAGGGCTCCCTGTGAGAATTCAGGGAGCTTGCTTCGGGCACGTGGCTGGCTGTGGCTGTACTAATACTCTAATAACAGATCCATCTCACCCATCCTTGTAATGCAGTGGAACAAACGCCCATCTGGCTTTTGAGTAGGAGGCCATCTTTCCAAACCAGCTTAGATTCCCTCCTAATGTGACACCTGCTCCCACTGGGAATGTTCTGGTATTACTCCCAAGCCTGCCATCCCGGGTCACAGTGCTGCCACATTCACACTCCTCAGTACCAGCACAGCCTGGGGGCTAGTCCTTCTCCCGGATGGCCTGGTGCAATGATCCCCCCACACACACACACCCTGTTCAGTTCCTCTTTTCTCTGTTTCTCACCACCCTCTGGATTTCCCCCAATTCCATGTTTCCTAGGAGCTCCAGAAGCACCCATCCATTCTCCTGAGGTCAGAGGGGGTGTGTGCTGTGTAAAGAAGGCCCAGAGAGGGCAATGTTTAAGCTGCAGCTCGCTCAGGGCATCACCTGGCAGCGCGCACCGTCTGTGGGCTGAAGCAGAGCATTCACAGGACGGACCCCAGCACCAGGTGGCAGCTGGCTCTGCTTCCATGCTCCTCACCCTCCCTGGGTGAGGGAACCATTGCCCAAACTGGCCCGGATGCTCCCGGCAGTGCCTAATGGCAGGTGCAAGCCATTGATCCTGCTGCAGTCGTCCTGTTTCCAGCATCAAGAGGTCCCCATCAACCCCATCCCCAACAGAGGCTTCTTCTGGATGTGCAGAAGAATGTGTGTCATTTACAAATTGGGCACATTTCTTGTCCTCCCCTAAAGGCACACCTGGGATGTTCTGCCGAAACACTGATCTGGGAGAGAAAGATGAGTAGAAATTGGCTTATTCTGAAAATTCTGTGAGAAAGGTTGGCTGATTTCATATTTGTATATGATTTCTTTTTTTTTTCCCGTTGTGCTTCCGTTGCCAAGACCCCGTGAGCAGGAGCGTCGCTCACAGGGCCAGGTATCTGGACCCAGGCCACCAGCAGTCCGTGAAGGCACTCGGAGGGCTTAGGTGTGATGCACAGGCTTCGAGGGAGCTGAGCTCAGATGATGGAGAGGAAGAGGAAGGTGTGGGATGGAGAGGCTGGAGAAGGAGAACACGTGAGGTCCAGGCCCCGCCTCCCCACCCACCCCACGTTATGCCGCGGCTGCCGCAGACTGATGACCCTACTCTGCCCTGGCTAGCTGCTCTGCACACAGTGCTCCTCCCTGCTGGTAAAATCCTCTTCATCCTTCCAGCCATGAGCCCCTCCCCACCCACCCTGAGATCACTGTCCTTTCAAGACCTTTGCCTCCCCAGATCTTCATACTTTCGGACGCCCCTTCCTCCATCAAATCAAACATCTGAAGATCCTACATTAAATCAATGTTTGCATAACTAGGTAATAGCAAAGTGGAGCCGAAAGTGACTAGTTAACAATGTTACATTTTGTAGACATTTAATTAAACAAGCATCCCTTTCAGTGGGGTAGCTCTCTTTATTTCAATCCCAGAACAGTTTTTCCCAGCCTTTAAGTGCCCTGAGATCCTGCTGTGGTGCCTGGAGCAGGGCATCTGATGAAGAAAATGTCCCCTACCCTGCCCAACCCCGCAGAGTCACTGTCCCCTTCAGACCCTGCTCAGTACCACACGCTGATGCGGTCAGTGTCCGCCTGTCCATATTCTTCGCTGCAAGGCAGGGATCGCATAGAATCATTTCGGCCCAAGGCCCAGCACCATGTCCACCCCATCTTAGTCAGTTTTGCGCTGCTGTCACAGATTGCCACAGACCTGGTAATTTATAATGAACAAAGATTGATTGGCTCACGGTTATAGAGCCTGGGAAGTCATGGTCAAGGAGCCTGGCAGGAACCTTCTTGCTGCACTTGGTAGAAGGTGGAAGAGCACACAGCAAGCACAGACTTAGGGTGTCAAACCCACCCATGAGGCGTTAAAGGTACCCGGCCCACTCACCTCTGAAAACTCCCACGTCCTGATACCACTTCCTTGGTAATAAATTTCAACGGGAGATTTGGAGGGGACACCAAATGCACACCCCCCTTGCAGGGGAATGGGCATTTCAGCCGCAGCTTGGCTGGTCAGACCGGGCTCTGGGCGCGCTGAGGTCTCACCGTGTCTCACCCCAAAGGGATGAGCTAATCCCCCAGGAGCTAATGCCCAAGGCCTTCTCTAGTCCAGCTTTTCCATGGAAAGATGGAGAGTCAGAGAGGGCTGAATATGTCTGAGGTCACGTAGAGAGTCACCATAAAGCCAGGTTGGGGACCTGGGGACACCTGGCTCCAAGGCCGATACCATACCCCCTACGATTCACTGAGCAGTCTGGGGTCAGAGACTGGGGCTTGGTTTACCCTGTAACGTGGACCCTGGGGACAAACCAAACCAAAATAACGAAGGAGCTGTTGTATACCGAGGAGTCACTGTGTGGGAGTCTGCTCTGACCACTTATGTATGTTCACCCATTCCATCTTCTTGGCACTTCAGCAAAGCAGCTGCCTTTCTCTGTTTCCCTTAACCAAGGAGGAAACTGAGGCTCAGAGAGGCGAAAAGATGAGCCAAAAGGACTCACCACGTCCTGCCCAAGTCAGAACTCTATCTTAGGCCTCTGGGTGCTAGAGCTTGCAAGCTGCCCCTTGTGTGCCCCAGGCAGAGAGAAGGGAGGGCAGGGTGGGAGAGAAGTTCAGTCCCCGCACACCTGGGGGTGATCCAGGTCATGTCTGGCACACACTGCAGCGCATAATGTGGGTTCATTTATTTGGATGACCTGATCTCTGTGTTTGCCATGACAGATGTGCCTTATCCCTGAGCAAACCCATCTGTCAGGGAGCCCAACAGTTCCAGCAGGCCCGATCAAGTGCAAAGCAAGTAGGAGAAAAGCAGAGGGAAAAAGGGTGCCCAACAACCCGGATCAGGTTGCAGGGCTTAGCACGTCCTAACTGCAAGTATGGGCAAAGCTCCCCAGCCCTGAGCCTGTTTGTGCATCTGCAGAATGGACGGCGTGCCTGACCCTCACTGTCATCAGGGAATTCACATCCGTGGGTGCTGGGAGATGTTCAGGCAGGCCTGTGCCCTTGGCCCACTCAGCGGGTCAGCTGTGAGAAAGGACTACCGCTCTACCATCCTCTGTTCTAGCCATTGCTCTCCCTTACCAGTGGCCCTGCCAATCATTTTGCCTTCTATGCCTCAGTTTCCCACCTGTGCAATGGAGACAACGATGCCCTCTTTCAGATTCCCCACGGCTGTTGGCATTCTGAAGTTTGAACTTTCTTGTACCCAGGAACATCCAGGACCATGACTGTGATGATGAAAACAGAGGTTGAATTGGGCAGAATTAATGAAGAGAAGACGCTGTCCACACGCACAGGAGGGACAGGGCTGATTCTCTTTGGATGTTGGTTCTGATTCATCACAGTCCTCCTGCTGATCCTCCCCATCTGCCTTGCAGAAGGGGCTTCAGGAAGCCTCTGAGTGGGGCCGGAGGGGGGTTCGGACCCCTCACTGCACATCAGCGGCTTCCTTCCTCTTGTGGATTTGCCACTCACTGTAGGCCCGAGAGGGGCATCTGGTTCTGCTCTCCCCTGGGGATGGGGACTGGAGAGATGAGGATGAGCAGGTGGGGCAGGTGGGGGGGGCAGGTGGGGCTGGGCCAGCCTGGCTTGTTGGTGGGTGACCCCACTGCATCCTGTTCCCAGAGCAAGTGCTTTTCCTGATCTAATTAGCATCACTGAGAATTAAACTACACAGACCTGAAGTGAGCCCGCTCGCCCAAGGGCCTTCCTGAACTAATACTGATTAAATATGAAACAGTTTCTGCCTTCAGGGCCCAGAGTCTAAGCGGTGCAAGCCAGGGATGGGGGACGTAATTGCCATCTCTGACTATGCAGTGTGTGTTTTTGAACAGAGAAGAAACGAAGGGAAGGAAACAGAAGAGAAAGAAGAGGAAAGGAACAAAAAGGAGAAGAGGAAGCTTAGGACGGAAGCCACCTCATCTCATCCCTCAAACAAAATGAATTAGCAAGGCTCAGGCTGCTTCTGCTTCATTTAAAGGGCCATGAGTGATTTTATTCTTTTCTCCTTTCTCTTTCTTCTGGTTCCACTTTTTCATCCAGGTGATTAGCTGAGCACCTACTATGTCCTAGGCATATACTGGGTTTAGGGCTGAGATATAAACAAGTCAGAAAAGGTCCCTGCTCTCCAAGGTCAGCTCAGAGGGGAATCGGTGCAGCTCACCTGGGGCCAGGCCACGTGTGCCATGCCCAGGAGGCTGATGAGGAGGACAGATGGCCAGAGGACAGTGTGCATCTGAGCGTGAACATTTAAACCAAGTCCTGAAAGGGCTTTTACTTGTTGTTCCCTCTGCCTGGAATGCTCCTCCTCAAACATCCACATGGCTCCCTACTTCCCCTCCTTTAAGTCTTCATAAATAACAATATTTACCATGCCCCAACAGCCCCAGGCCCCTTTCTGCATATTTTTCTTCTTCACACCTTCTCACTCACTGCATTTGATGTATATGTTTCTGACCCACCCCTCTCCGGGGAAGACCAGCTTCCTGAGACCAGAGATCATTATTTTGCTGCTGTTTCTCTCTGCTGTGTCCCTGGCACCTGGCACAGAAGCAGGGGCTGGTGAATTCTATCCTGAGTGGATGAAAGGCCTTGTTAGTCATGCTGAGGGACATGGGCCTAGTCCTTAGGGCAAAGGGAGCTGCCACGGCTTCCACAGAGACCGATTCTGGGTTAGAAACATCTTGCAAGGGAGGAGCGAGGTGGTGGCGGTGTGGACCAGCGTTGTGCATGCCTGGAAGGGGATGAGGGAGGAGGAATAAGGATATGAGGGGCCGTGGGATATGTGGGAATGTGGATGGGTGTCGAAGATTAAAGCCCAGGTTCAGTGTCAAGGACGCAGAGGGGATTGATTTGGATGGCTGCAACGGGGAGCCTGTGGTCCCCGGGCATGGGACACAGCCCACTGACAGCCCGCAGGTGAGGACGGAGCCAGGAGGAGATGAATGGTGTGTTGAGCCTCGGGGCCAAGAAAACGCATGAGGATCCTCCTGCCTGAGGATTCCTGGCTTCATCACCAGCCCTACTTCCCCGGCTTCCCCGGCCGTGGATCTGATGCCCTGATCGGCCGGGACAGGTGGCACCCTGGTGCACAGCCTGCCAGGCCATTCCCCAAAGTAGGGCTAAGTTAAGGTGTGGCTCAGCCCCAGACAGAGGGCTCTGGTTGCCATGGAAATGGGGTGACTAGGGCAGTCCGACCAAGGCTGAGCAGAGGCCCCCAGATGTCCCTGCAGCCATCACCTTCCATGCCCTGCCACTGACCCCTGCAAAGGTGGCCCATCAGCCTCTCACCCCTGACCACTCAGGTCCATGTCTTCCTTCCTGATGGGGAAGGGGCACAAGAGGTGGAGAGTCGGCCTGTGATAAGGGCTGCCAGAGTCCTTTAAACACAGGCGCTGGGAACACCGACAGGAGGACATTCATTTCAAGCAGGAGGTGAAGACAGCTTCTTGCAAGGCCTGCTTTTGACTCTGGCCCTGAAAGTAGGGTGACATTTCAACAGGCAAAGGCGGGGTTCAGCAGAGAGGTGGCAGCGCTAAGGGTGGCTGCAGCATACATGTGAGTGCAGTCGCCAGGCCCTGGAGGACTTACAACATGGGGTGTAGTGCATGGGGATAGAGTGAGAAAAGGGGGAGCCCTCGGGAAGCAGCCTGGGCTAGCGGACACTCAGATGGAAGAGCTGAAGTGGAAAGATGGACAGAGATGAAAGCTCCCCCTAGCTCACGGGACAACCTGGCTGATGGAGAGATGACGTCAGAACGTGAATCTTGAAATCACACAGCCTTAGATTTCTGAGAAGAATGGCAGTAACATAATTTCTTAAACCCTTAGAATCTCAGGGACTCTTCTACTCCTAGCATAGCTGAATTGTTGGATTGCAGGTGTCTAAAACTGCAGCGACGTTGGACCTTAGCTTGCTCCGTGGTGTCACAACCCCGCCCCTCCTCCTGGGTTTGATGCTAAGCACTCTGTGCTCAGCGCTTGCCACACTTTGTGTTCTGCTGTCTCCATGACAACGCGGGAAGTAGGAGCTGTCACTCTGCCTGACTTTCCAGATGAAGACACCAGGCTCAGTGAGGGAGGCTCAGCGGCTGAAGGTCAGATGTCTGGCAGGCAGCACGGCCAGGGCTCTGCCCAGATCTCTCAGCCTCCAAAGCCTCACTCTCAGCCTCTCTGCTACGGTGCCTCCTGCAAGGCCTCTGCTGAGTGCTCACCCTCGTCTGGGCTCCCCTCCCTGACCGGGAGCTCTGTACCTCTCCCCAGGGCTGCCCGTCCATCCCAACTTTGGACACATCTCTCCTTCTCAGGACATCCACCCATTGTCCCCAAATCTGCCTTGGGAGGCCCCACAAATGACAAACATGCATCCAAGACCCCTGTAGGGAGAGGGAGCAGCCACCAGAGGCTGGACAGCGATGGCCCTGGAGAGAGTTGGGATAGGAAGGCCCAGCACACTCGGTCCTGGTGTAGATGGAGGAACCCATCCTGAGGGAGGGAATCCGCCAGAGACGCAGGACCAGGCCGCTCAAAGACTAATGAGAACAAAGCCCGGAACGTCAGGCGGCGAGGTGAGGAGTGTTTGGATTCGGAAGCGCAGTTTCCCGCAGACACAGCGATGGGGCCTAATGAGACTGGACGCGTGGGTGCTGCGCCTTCCATTTCTGGGCTCTTTCCCTGGAAACTTGTTCTACAGAAGGCGCCCTGTGCCATCCATCCTCCCAGATGGCTTCTTAAGTGAAGCTGTTTGTTAAGTGGGAGAAGAAAGGGGATGGGAGGAGGTGGTGAGCCACAGCGCCCCCATCCCCACCCCAGGGAGGGAGGAGAGCAAGGGGAGACTGGGCCAGGGACAGCTGTGTGGCCCCAAAGAGCTTGGTGTCCCAGGACGGGAAGGCTCTGCTGGTCCATGAGCCAGAGTCCCCGTCACAGTTCCTGGGTTACCTCAGGCGGATGGCGTCAGAATCTCTGGGAATGAGGCCTAGGTATCTAGTCAACACAAACTCCTGGAGAGAATGTGGAACAACAGAATTTCTCATCCATTGGTGGTGTGAATATAAAACTGTGCAGCCACACTGAAAGAGAGCTGGCAGTTTCTCATAAAGCTAAACACAGTCTCACCATGCAATCCAGCAACTGCTCACCCAGGTATTTACTCAACTTATAGGAAAACCTAGGAACACATAAGAACCTGCATCTGAATACTTAAAATAGCTTTACTCGTAATTTCTAAGAATAGACAGCAACCAGGATACCCTTCCACAGGTGAATGGATAAACTGCGGTACATCCATACACAGAAATAGTATTTAGTAATAAAAAAGGAGCAAGCAATCAAGTTGCGCAAACACATGGACAAATCTCAGATGTCTGTTGCTATAGGTAAGAGGCCCACCGCAAAGGTTGAATTTAGATGGCATGCAGAAAAAAGGGAAAATCATAGAGGTAGCAAACAGACCAGTGGGCGCCAGGGGTTTGGGAAGTTGAAGAGGAGAGGAGAATTTGCAAAATGATTATGTGCAATGCTATAATGGTAGATAAATGATACTGTGCATGTTTCAAAACCCAGAGAAATTTAAAACAGAAAAAGTGAACCTTAATGCATACATATTTTTAAAAAATCATTTGGGGGCTGCAGCAGTGGCTCAGCGGTTACGGTGCTTGCCTGGCATGTGCGAGGACACGGGTTTGAACCTCAGCACCACGTACATAATGAAGTGTTGGAACAATGAAAGTCACATGGAAAACTAATTTTAAAAAGTGATTCTCTCTCTCTCTCTCTCTCTCTCTCTCACTGTCTCTCTCTCTTTAAAAAAAAAAAAAAGTCATTTAGGACACCAGGTGATCCCAGGATGGGATGCAAACTGTGACATAAGAATTTAACAGGATTACTAATCTATGGAATGACCTCACTTCAGCAGGGGAGATGAAAGGGACTGGCCCATGTAGCTTTGGCTGAGTGGAGGCTATGAGACTAATCACAGAGTCACACACATAAGCTCCATGTTCTGCTGGATAAAGTCCTTTCCACAGGGGAAGAGTTCACAGCTCTGAAATCACTACACCATCCCTGTACACTGGAAATAACAATGAAGTGCATGAACGGCAGGTGGTGGAAGTCAGTTTTCTCACTGCTGGAGTAGAAAGTTACAGACAAGCAAGAGGGGACAGCTAGAAGGGAGTGTGTGGTGACAGATTAGAGGTGGAGACATCAGTGTGAACTCATGCTTATCCAACTATAGACGTAGATTTTTACATAAAGAAATACTTCCACATATGTGTGCATGCACAGGTTAGTGTGCAGAGCTATATTCCCTTGCTCTTTGAGTTGAGGGAGGTAGAAACAATGGTGCCTGGTAGCAATGAGCACACTTGGTACCCAACTCTTGGTCTCTAATACCATTCTCCAGTAAAAAAAAGTACATGACTGACTCTAAGATAGGGCTGAAAATACAGAAGATGAAGCTGGCATATCTTCTAGAACCAGAAAACAAGGATGTACTCAAAACAGAAAAAGACCCCACAATGTTGGAAAGGGACATGGGTACTAAAGGAGCTGTCAATAGTCAAAAAAGTTGAAAAAATTTGAGCAATGAAGTAATGAATATTGGATTAAAACCCAAAGTGTAAAGTAAGTATCTAATACTGAAATAATTTTACAGATGAATAATAGATAGATAGATGATAGATAGATGATAGATAGATAGATAGATATAGATGAGAGATGAGAGATTAGATAGATCATATATACATAGATGGATGATAGATGACAGATAGATGTTAGATAGATGATAGATAGATGATAGATTAGATAGATAGATGATAGATAGATAGACAGATATTCCTTGCAGAGGAATTCCAAATAATAGATAAAGAATCTGTGATGTAACTGCTGTCATTCTGCATATTAGCTATTTGTGTCCTTTCTTTACTTCCCCCAATCAGTGTGGCTTAGAAGCGTATCAATTTTATTTATCTTGAAGAACCAACTCTGGTTTTAAATCACTTTCTCTGCTGCTTTTTCCACTGATTTCTAGTCTGACGCTTTTTTCTTTTCTACCACCTACATTGGATGTAATTTGCTCTTCTGTTTCTAGTGTCTTAAGTGGCAGCCAAGGTCACTGATGAGAGATATTTCTTCTTATCTAATGCAGTCATTTAATATTAGAATTTTCCCCCAAGAACTGGCATAGAAGCAGTCTGCTAATTTTGATATGTTGTGTTTTCATTTTCTTTCAGTGAAAAACACTTTCTGTTTCCCATTTTGATTTATTCTTTAACACATGAGTAATTTAGAAGTGTGCTATTTAGTTTCAAAATATTTGGAGATTTTTCAGAGATCTTTCTGTTAATTCATTTTTAATCTAATACTTTTGTGGTCATGAACATAGTTTCTGCAACTTGTCTCCCTTAAATTTATTAAGATTTGTTTTATGACCCAGAATGTAGTCTATCTTGACGTGTTTAGATATGTACTTAAAGAGAATGTGAACTGCGTTGCTGCAGGGCGGGATGTTCTGTAAATGTCAATTAGATCAAGTTGGTTGGTAGTGCTGATCAACTCCTCTCTCTCCTTTATGGCTTTGTTTATTCTATCAGTTACTGAGGGAAGGGTGCTGAAATCTATCATTGTGGTCTTGTCCATTTCTCCTTACAGCTCTGTTTTTGTTCCATGTATTATGGAGTTGCCATGATGAGGTCCGTAAACCTCTAGGATTGTCACAGCCTCAGGATGCGTTGACATCATGGCCTTCTTTATCTCTGTAATACAATTTACTCTGAAACCTACTTTGTCTGGTACTGTTATAACAACTCCGGCTTTCCTTGCCTGACACTATGATTTTTATTCTGCATATTCCTAAGCTTTGTTCCAGAATGCAGTTGGTTACTTGGAAGCAATAAGATCTTTCAGGTCTTGCTTTTAAATTTTTATGTGAGCTTTCTCGGTTGAGGGCTCGTTTTCCCTTTGGAAGACTCTCCAGCATTCTTGCGCCATGGAGCTCTCTCCTCTGCTGCTGTGTGCTGTAAATTCCGGCCTCCTTGATTTTCTGAAATCACTGCCTCAACTCCTCAACTCTACTGGATTCTACCTTCCATGTCCCAGGACCTGGAAACACTCTCAGGCCATGACAACTGTGGGACTCACTTTATTTGTATCTCCCCTCTCTTGCTGGATGCCCAGCACCTTGTAAATCACTGTTGCATCCATAGACAGCCTCTGTATCTGGAAGCTGTCCACCCAAGGATTCCGCGAATGATGAATCAATAATATTTTTAGTTGCATCTATACTGAACATGCACAAAATTTTCCTTTTGTAATTCCCCAAACAATACAACAAACTAACAATTTACGTAGATTTATATTGTATTAGGGGTTATAAGTCATCAACAGATGACTTAGATTGTACAGGAGGATGTGCATAGGGTGTAAGTATTATACCATTTTATATAAGGGATTGGAGCATACACAGATTTTGGTATGGAGTAGGAGGAAGAGGAACCAG
This sequence comes from Aplodontia rufa, assembly GCA_004027875.1. NCBI lineage: Eukaryota > Metazoa > Chordata > Mammalia > Rodentia > Aplodontiidae > Aplodontia > Aplodontia rufa. Next base: position 12,428 of record PVKS010016871.1, read on the forward strand.
TTCCTGCAACTGATCCTGAGCAGGCACTGAGGGAAGAGGGAGGACTGCTTTTTCATGGCTTCAGCGGGGAGGGAGAATCCAATCCCTGTCACCCCATCTTTCCTGGAAGAGGAAATCTCTACAGTCAGGGTAGAGACCCCCTGAATTCCTTCCTTGATTCCTTCATTGTTCAAATGGGGAAACTGAGATTCCAAGAAATAGGCACTTGCACAAGGTCACACAGTGGGTTGCAGGGTCCAGAACCGGCATCGCCCCATCTGTGGGATTCTCATCAGAGTCCCTACGTGATTTCTTGTTGAGACAGTCACCGGAAGGTGATGAAGTAGCAGTTGCCCTCCTCACACATCTGGGGCAAGCCAGGTGTGATAGACCCTGTTTCCCCTCCCTACTTCCCAGTCCTTTCTGTGGCCCTCCTTCCACCCCCTGCTCAGCACAGCCCTGCCTGAGGCTGAGTCACCAAGGTGCACCTCCTGCCACTTCCAGCCGCAGGGCCATCAACAGCCTCCTGGCCCTATGTTAGGGCTGGGGCACAGGAAACGATTATGAGTTAGGAAGGAAAAGGAGAAGTAAGAGGCTGGGAAGGAGATGGTTCTCCCAGACAGGGATGCCACAGGAGAAAGCCAAGCCAACTTCCTCTGGAGGGCGGCCCAGTTCCAGGCTGTCATTATGTTCTGCCAAGTATTAGATTTGAAAAATAAATCTTGATCTAGATTGAGATACATAGGTCTGACTTCCTTCCTTGCCTTCCTCCTGCCTCCTGCCCAGACACCTGCTGGGTTTGCCTAGCTCTGCAGCAGCCTCCAGGTGAGGGGAAGCAAGACCCCCTCAAAGCACAGCTGGAGAAGAATAGTGTAGGGAGCTTCATCCCAGCACCGAAGCAAGGGGTTCCCCAAGGGCACCATAGCCTTACTCTTGCTGACTTGGTTGGGGCCCCCAGCTCCCTGCCATTCCCAAGAAGATCTTCCCGGCTCTGCGTGCTGAGTCTCTGAGGACAGGGCTGCCCACCAGCCAGTGAGCCTGGGTCTTCCTTAGTGGACTCCCCTGGCAGGGTGCTGTGACCCCATTTCTGTCTCTAAAATGCCATAGTTATTAACTGGCCTGGAATGGCCCTGCCCACACGAGGCTGTACCCTGTTGGCCTGTGCGCTTCCTCCTGCTGACCTGGGGTGACTGGCCTTCTCTTTCCCTTCCCCAGTCTTTCCTGTGACCTGAAATCCCAAACAGCCCCCTCTCCTTTGGGACTGAAGTTCTCCTAAATGTCCCTGGCTTTGTGTCTGAACGCAGCAACCAAGGCTCCTTGGTGACCCAAAGGTAGCAGAGACCTCTCTGAGCAGTGTCTCAACCAGGGCCCGTGGTGGGAGAGTTGGGCTCATTTCCCCAGCAGATAAGGGTTTCACTTCCGCCCCTGCCCAGGGACAGCCGGCAGGTCTTCTCTGGGCCTATGGACTGAGTGACTCCCTTCCCTATTAAACTTTTGGTCCAGATGAGAGAAAGACCTGGGAAGTGGGGACCTTCTCCTGAGTACCCTGGGGATGAGGAGCTCACAGGAATGCTACATGTCGTACCTGTGCACGCTGGGCCTTTAAGAATTCATTACCCTGTGCAGTTCAAAACCTCAATGAGATACCACCTCACTCCTGTTAGAATGGCAAAAATGAAAAATACAAACAATGACAGATGCTGGAGGGGCTGTGGGAAAAGAGGAACACTGTTACACTGCTGGTGGGACTGCATACTGGTTCAGCCACTATGGAAAGCAGTGTGGAGAATCCTCAAAAAATTAAGGATGGAACCACCTTACAACCCAGCTATCCCACTCCTGGGTATTTTCCCAAAAGACTTAGAATCAGCGTATTATAGTGATGTGGCTTCCTCAATGTTTATAGCAGCTCAATTTACTATAGCTAGATTATGGAACCAACCCAGATGCCCCTCACTTGACGAGTGGATACAAAAGCTTTGGTACATATATACTGTGGAATACTACTCGACCATTAGAGAGGATGATGTTATGGCTTTTGAAATCAAATGGATGGAGATGGATAGAATTATGCTTAGTGAAGTCTCCCAAGCTCAGAGATTCAAGGGCCGAATGGTTTCTCTCATCTGTTGATGCTAGAATTTATGGGGAAGCAGTAGGGCAGACGGCTAATCTAACAAAACTTCAAATTGAATGTCTTTCAGAGTAATAGGGGGATGGCTCTATAGGATACTTGGAGGTGTAGGGAGGGGGATAGGGAGGGGGAAGGGTATATGAAAAACTCATAGGAGTCTGGAGATTGGGAAGATGGAGGAACCACCCCAGAAGCCGATGTCTTC
>PVKS010016871.1:19845-43221 GCA_004027875.1 Aplodontia rufa
TTACCCCATTTTACACAATCTCCCACTCAGACAGGGTTCATGGTTTCCTAAGGTCACAGACCCCACAGAAGTAGGGAATCAGCTGGGAATCTGACCCCAGCATCCCATGAACTCTGGTGTGGCTTCAAGACCACAAGGTCACCTTGGGGCAGGTTCCCGCAGGAGCCTTTGGAGGCTGTGAAGTGCCCCTCTCCACAGTGCCACTCCTCCTTCCGCAGCTGTGAGCAGGACATGCCCCGCAAGCTCCAGGCCACGCCACAGCCACTTCAGAAACAGTTGCGGTGAGTAAATCCAACCTGTCGTAAGAGCAGCACTAGAGATGGCAAAGTGACACATTTAGGGACAGGTGATACACATGGCCCCATGGGGATGCAGGAGTCTTGAGAGGTCTTCTTGCCCCTTGAGCTTGAGACTCCCTAGAGGCTGCCCAGTTGATTGATTAGTAAACCTTTAAAAACATATGACACGTGACGTTTAACTGGCTACAGCGAGGGGTGATTTGGACCCAGGCCAAGGTTCCCAGGCCCAGCTGAGGTTGAGCCCGGAATGGGGAACATGCTGGAAAGGAAGGGCCCACCACTCATGGGGGGCCATGAGCCCTCAAATGGCTCCCGTGGGTTCTCCACCCTGGCCAGGGTTCAGCCTCCGTCCTCCTCACCTGCCTGTGGCTCCCAATACCAGAGGTCTTGCCAGCTGCAGTGCAGTCTCCCAGCCCAGCCCTGGGGACTCTTGCTCTGCACTGTCTCCCACCTGGTCTCTGGGCTTTGGGTTCAGGGCAGATGGAGGGAGAGGACGGTCTCACCTTCAGATGCAATTCCAGCCCATATCCAGCTCCAGCTGCCTGGCCTCAATCCTTCAGGGACTTGTCACATCGCTCACCCACAGTGGGATCAGCAGCAGGAAGGCACAGAGGGGCACAGACAGTGTACCTAACCCAAGCAGCCACAGACCAGTCCTTCAGCCTCCCAGAGCCTCAGTTGTCTTGCTGCACAATGGGCTGGAAGCCAGATGCCTCTGACCCTAGCCTTGTCTCCAGGGAGGATGGGGGCAACTGCCCTAGGGTGGACACCCTAGAAACCACAGTCTCTGGGGCCCAGCTCCTTGATTTTCCTGCCACCCTCTTTAACCCTGCACCCTCCACTCCCTCCTGGGTGGCTCTCACTCTAAGGTGCTGTCCACATCACAGGGAGCAAGTTGAGAGGCCCACAAGGGCTCAGGCCCCCAGGGCTGTCCCTATATCCAAGCATCCTGCTATTGTTCCAGTTTCTGAAGGGCCAGGGCCCAGGACAATTCTCTCTCCTGCACAGTCTGAGCCTGATGCGGAGGGTCCCAGGGCCCCAGGGACTCAGTGTGGAGGAGAACCCAAGGGTGGGTCTGGGGTCAGCTGGGGAAGACCCTCTGTCCTGTTCTGAAAGGAAATGTTTATCAGGCACCCACCATGTGCAGTCCTTCTACGAACTAGAAATTCACACACTCGCTCCATGAGACCCTTTTATAAACAACTATGGTGACAAGGTCATTGAGCCTTTACAGCAACCCTTGGTGGCAGTCCCTCTTCATACCCCAGGTATGGATGACACACTGGAGGACCATAGAAGCCCAAGACCCTCAGAAGTCTCCTGGCCAGGGATGGCCATGTGAGTCCGTGGAACTGCCATGCCTGGGTTGTCCAAGGTCGGGCTGCTTCCCGCCTGGGCCTTAACTTCCCCACCCTAGCTGATCTGAGGAGAAGCTTTGGCGAATCCACCCTTGCTGTGATTAAGACCCCAAATCTGGGGTAACCTTTGGCCCCTCTCTTTCTCTCCCCTGCTGGCTCTGCTTCAAAGACCCCCCCACAACCTCCGCCTGGTCTGAGTCCCACCTTTTCTCACCCTCTGCCCAGCAGGTCTCCCTGTTTTGACCCCAATTTATATAAGCTTCTCAATCTAGAGCCATCAGGAGCCTTTTAAACAGAGGTCAGACCCTGTCCAAATCCCTCCTGGCTCCCGGGTCCCTCCAAGTGACACAGAAGGCCCTGCATGTTTTGGCCTGTTCCCGGGTGGCCTCTTCTCTTCCCTTTCTCCTCCTTCCCCCTTCCCTCCCTCCAGTCCAGACACACTGCTCTCTGGGCTGCTCCTCAAACATGCCAGGCACCACCCCAACTCCTGGCCTTGGTTCCAGCAGCTCCCTCTGCCCAGCATGCCCTCCCTGATGTCTGCCAGGCACTGCTCTTCTCAGTGCGGTCTTTGCTCACAGAGGCCTGCTCTGACCCAGGTGCTGAACACAGCACACTCACTCCTTCTGCCTGCCGCAACTCTCCTCCCCTGTCCCTCCACAGCTCTTGCCACCTGCTAACATCCTGGAGAACTGGACCCAAGTCCAGCTGCTCACTGCATGACAAGTCAATTAAGTCAAGAGACGAGGTATTGAGGAAAGGAGGGCAACTCTATTCAAGCTGGCTCGACAGGAAGACGGCTTGTCTCGCCCGGAAGCTGATTGGGGAGTGGTTTATACAGGTGGTTGATGGGCGCTCCCAGAGCAGGGGGCGCCTCCACCCAGCAGGGCATGACTGAGCGCCTACCAGAGGGTCCCTTCTCCCAGGTGGGCAGATGATGCACATCCTGGTCACCTATTGGCAGGATGCCTCTCACTTCCATCCATCTCAAGAACAAGCGTCTTTACTTGTCATGGGTTAATTGGCCCACACGCAGTTCCTGACACTTCACCCATGGACGGCCAGGATGGGGGAGCTGCTCCTCGGCCCTCTCACCCACGGCCAGGTCTCTGATTGCTGTGGGAGACGAGGGTAGTCCGGTGTGGTCGAGAGGGTCAGAAGGAGATGTGTTCCCCATGCTCCGCCTCAGAACGCGTCCGCCACCTCGTGTCGGTCTCCCCCACTGAACTGTGGGGACAGAAGACGATTTTCCTCCAAGCTTTGGAATTGGGGCAGACTCTAGCAACAAAAGGCAGGTTAACAAGCGAAGAAGAAGCAAGATCGTTTACCAGAGCGAGTTTATTTATTCAAGTGCACATCGCGCAGGAGAAACTCCACTGAAGAGTAACTCAAAGCAGCTGCTCGGGAGTCTGCCTTAAGGAGTATTTTAGCAAAGGGCAGTAAATGTCGGAGAAGTGACAGGATGAGGGGAGGCGAGGGCGGGGGAGCGTGGGAGGGAATGGGTGGGAAATGAACTAAAGGAGTTGGTGCGCAAACTGCTGGCCACCCCGGAGCTGCTGTGGGTGCGAGTGGAGAGGAGCGAGAAGGGCCTTTCGTCTTCGTACATCTCTGCCCTGTTTTCAGGCAGAGGGAAAGCAGAGAGGTGCCCTGCGGTGAGTCTTCAGCTTCACAACGTGGACATCAAACAGGCAGATTTTGAGGTGTCGAATTCCGCTTTCCTTCAACCCTCAACTCCTCGAGGGCAGGGTCCCGTGTCTCTGTGTATCTGAGCACTCAGAACAGGACCTGGCACACCTCTGCGAGATGGATCTTCATTCTGTGTGGCCGAGGAGTACAGCAGACTCCTAACCCTGGGCGCAGACACGCAGGACACCCTGGCCCATTTCGTGAAAGTTCGTTGCTGAATCATGCCAATCTTTAAAACGTGTTTCTCAAACTAGGATCAGGGGACACTAGCTTGGTGCTGTTAACAGATGGCACAGGCCTGACTGTCCTCTTTTCACCAAGCACCTGTGACAATTTCATTGCCAGCTCTCGTGACATGAGGTTCCAGAGTGTCTGTTAGCTAGGATCAGGACTTGGATCCCTAATTTGCTGGCTTCTCCTGAGTCCAACGGGTCTCAGCAGGAGCCTTGTCCACCATAGGATGGATTCTGTCCCCTTCCACTCAAATTCACGCCTCCTTCCAGCCATCCCCTTGTCCTGGGCTTGGAATTCCAGTCCAGCCCACCCCAGGCCTGGGGTTCACACAGGCTAAGTCAGAGCTGAGAGACTCACTGCGAGTTGGGGAATTAAGTCCTTTTCTCTGTTCTGTTACCAACTCACTATGTGACCTTGGACAAGTCACATCCCTGCTCGAAGCCTCCATTTCCCAGCTGTATCCTATCCCCCAGCTCTTCCTGCTTCGATAGCCTAAGAATCCATCATTCTTCCCAGGAAAGTCTGACTCAGACCTTTGACAAGTGACCCAGGATCTACTGATGACCATCTCCATTTGGAAGGTGACATGGGACAAAACAGAATCAGCCTATGAATCCTAATCAGGAATCAAAAAAAACCCAAACTCAGGCCAGGTGCCACTGACCCAACAGAGGGCTGCTTTAGTTCCCAGAGGGATAAACCAAGATGACATACCGAGACAACAAATTTCCCCCACCCATCAATTCAGGGAGTTTAGGACTCACTGAGCCATTGGAAAGGAATGAAGCCCACTCAGTGTGAGAGCCATGGGGAAGAAGGCCCAGGCAGGGGGTCTGGCTGTTGATTGGGTGGAGCGATGACAGTAATAACCACAGCTAATGTGTATCCTGACCCTGCTCCTCCAGCCTCGAACCCAGGCCCAGCACACCTAATGTCCACGCTGCTTAGAGGACAGACCCAGCAGCCACCCGTGGGGCCCATCAATGCCACTTTCAAAGGCTCCTTCTCTCAGAGCTGCCGGTGTGGCTCAGCTCTGAGCAAACTTCTAAGCATGAGATCAGAGGAGAAAAGGCCAGGATGCCCATGTCCCAGTCACCACAGCATTGACAAATGACTACCCACTGAGCCAAGGCTGTCCCATCAGGCTGCCAAGGTCACAGCATCTTCACATCCTGAACAAGTCCATAACACAGGCGTCTCTGAAAAACCCAGAATAAATCCATCCCTCATGGCCCTGTCTTTCTCAGGCACCTCTCAGACCCCAGCAATGACAACTGCTGTTTCCATCAGGGTCCGGCTGCCTTGAAGGAGACTTTAAATAACTCCCGCTGCTGCTGAGAAAGGGGCATTCTGCCGAGACACATGCACTGTGAACTAGCACTCAGGGAAGTTCAAGGCCTGGCAGCTGTGGGACACCCTCTGCCTCCCTGCCCTCAGAAAGCACTTTGCATGGGCTCAGCAGGTGTCACCACAGAGTGCCAGGCCATGTGCGGGCTCTGGCCACAGGAGAAGGATGGTCACCTTCCTGTGCTGGAGGGGGTCACAGTCAGATGAGGGATGCTGACAGCCAGCAACACACACCACCCACCTGCGAAGTGCCAGACTCAAGGTCTCAGCCAGGACGCATCTCAGGAGCACCTGCTGTATGCAACGACTCTCGTTGAGTGGCTACTGTATGCCAGGCTTGAGGCCAGGAAACCAACAGGTATTGATTGTCACAAGGTCAGCGTAATCATTCCCAATTTAAAGGTGAGGACAGTGAGGCAGCTGGTGAAGGACAAATAGGAGGGAGGAGTCTGAAGGGGGGGCCACAGATGCCTGCTCCCAGATTTCAGGCCTCTGGGTCTAGAATTCTCCAGGAGGAGGCTCAAGGTCTTACTGGGGCAGCCTCCCCCTCACAGTCTCTCCCCTGAGCAGGTGGAGCAGCAACCAGGCCAGGTGGGAGCAGCTCCCAAGTAGGGAGTATGGACAGGATGGAGCAGGGCCCCTGGGGACCTGGGAACATCCTGTTCTCTTGGTTCCAGGCCCAGGTGCACCTGAATGGGAGCGAGGATGGCAGCGTCCTCGTCCTTCTGCTGAGAGGGGACCACAGTCTCAAAAGCAACTCTGATGAGGCCATTAGACCACATTCCACCCGCCAATCAGTCCCACCAGTGACACAGAGGATCCCTGCGAAGCGTCTCATCCGCCCCAGAACTGCACAGCCAACGGGTCCCGCTATTTCCCTTGCAAATTCCCCAGGTGAGCAGCATCCCCTGAAACAAAGAATCCCCTCTTTATGTCCACAATTGGGGAAATCAGACTGCTTTCTTCCCTGGTCTTCATCTTCCCAGGCCGAGGCTGCATAAACTAAGCTGCATGGAGCCTGAAAATACATATCAGCGGTGCTGGGGTGGGGGGAGCGGACTATTTTGGGAGCCAGATGCCTGCGTGGGTGAAGCCCCTGGTTCTCTGCACAGATCAACTTTCCAGATGCCAATGCAGGAAGCTGAGTCAGCGTTCCTTCACCTCCCGGGTCCTCCCGCCTGCCTGCCTCTCTGACAAGCACTTACTGATGCCAATTAGTTGAGGACTCCCAGGTGGGCACCTGCTTATGGAGTCAGATTCTTGCCCAGTGAAGTCTGCTTGTCTTGGGGTAAGTGCAGTGTGACCCTGCTGCTGGCCTCTTTCCTTCCTAATCCCTCAGTAGCATCATTGCATTATCAATGCCCACTGCCAAGGTCCCCTGAGGGAGCCAGGTACTGGAGGTCAGACAGGATCCATCTTTGTCTCTTCTCCTGTCTCCGCCCTAGACAGGAAGCTCTGGATGCTTCCCTGGTCTCAGCTGTCACACAGCTCACAGCAGAGGCTCACAGAGCCTGGAAGGAAGGAGAGACGTGGGTGCGGACTAAGAGGCCTTGCTTCAGAGGCATGGAGCAAACCCAAGGCAGAGAGGAAAATTGGCAATTAGTAGGTGGTAGGAATGAGGACATCAGAAAAAATTCAACATTAAAATGGTCACCCGGTGACCTGTGTCATTTTGCTTCATCAGGAACAAATTGCTCTGTACCCAAAAAGGTCTGAGAGCTTTCTGGGGCAGGACATTTCTCACGTGGCCATTTCATGCTGAGCTGTACCCAGCCGAGATGGCAGAAGCCAGGGCAAGATCCCAGCACCCCAGCCTGGGGAAGAGCAGGGCTTTGTGGGAGACAGGATTGATCTCCCACTGCTCCCCAGCCCCCAAATGAGGACCACGGAAGGGCAGTCAGCCCTCCTCCAGGACACCACCTGAATGGCCCCACCCACTGGACAGGGCTCCCAAGGTCTAATGAGGGGTGGGGTGAAGCAGCTGGATTTTGGGGTCTCAAAGAGTAGTCCCCAGCCCATGGGCATCACCCCCTTGTTGTCCCTAAGCCCTAAGGATTGGTTTTTTAGAGATGAGGGAGGAACTGAGGCTCAGATAGATCAAGTGCATTGCCCAAAGACACACAGCTAGTCCAGGAGGAGTCAGGTCAGATCCTGGACTTGCTCTTCCCAGATGCTGGCTGTGATTCTGGTTCCAAAAGTGCCCTTGCAGCCCTTGGGGTCACTCACATCCCTGGTGGTCACAGAGAGGGGCCTTTCCACAGGACCTTGGTGCTGAGACCAAAGGGCCACCAAGCTCCTCCTCCTCCTGGCTCTGACCCCCTCCCTTCTCTGACAGGGTGGGGTGGACCCTCCCTGATCTCTTCACTCCACTTGTCTGAGACCATAGTTCCCTGTGAAGCAGGAAGAGTGACATCCTCCTGTGTGCTGTTGTGAGGCTGGAGGGAACAGTGACCTGATTTGCCTAAACCTGGAAACAGGTGTTCATGGCGGGGGCCTGCAGCTCTGTCCTCTCTGCAGAACATCCTCCTGCCGGGCTGGTTCCCTCCCCACTTAGAGGGTTCCCAGCCCCCTTCCCAGGGCCCCTTCCTCTCCCATCCCGACTCCCCAAATACAGCACTCCTTTCTTATCATCATCTTCTTAACTTCATGGCACTTTGCCCACCGTGTAATTATTTTGTTGTTCATTCCCGTCCTTTGCTGGGCCGTTTTCCCGACTGTGGGCAAGAGCTCCACAAGGGCAGGTCCCCGAGTCTTCACGGCAGGTCTCCATGCTCAGCACGGATCCCAGCGCACAGAATTGCTGGTTAAAGGAGGATGAGTGGCCCCGGCTGTACCTGCCAGGGTGGGGAGGCGCTGTCACAAATAGCTCCCCAAAGCCCCGTGGCTTCACCCAGGAAGCCTTGGTTTCTCTCCCATGCGAAGACCAGGGGGTGTTGCTGGTTGGGGCGTCTCCTCCAGGGGGCGCCAACTCCCATCGGGGACACGCAGGATCCAGGCTCCTTCAGTTGCGGTGAGGTCATGCACTGTGGCCTCCAGTGTTGGAGGAGGGGACTGCGCCATGGGTTGGTGGCCCAGATGATCAAGCACCCCAACCCAGAGGCTCCACCAGGAACCTGCCCACATCCCCCCACCCCCGCCCGGGGGCAGGGGCGCAGGGGACCCGCTGTCCCACTCTGGACTCCACAGGGCCCCCATCTGGCTGTGCAGGGAACCTTGTGGGTCTGCTGCCCTGTTAATTCTGGAGCCATCTGCCTGTCCCCAGCACCAAAGCCCGGGATCTATGGAAGTTTTCTTCTGAGGTTCTCAGAGGAAATTCTGGGCACGGTGAGAGGGAGCAGGGAGGCCTGGGCCTGGAAGTCCACGCCTCTGAGCTCTGAGCGCTAAGCCTGCTGGAGTCCAAGCTGGGGTGTAATTTGCATCCTGCTCTGAGCCTCAGAAGGACCAGCTGGAGGGATTAGCCCCATTTTGCAAGAGAGTTCTTTTTATTCATAACATGGGGATAATCATGAACTCACCCTCTTGTTTTATTTAAAAATCAAAAGTAACTGTTGTTATAGCACTAAGCCTGAAACAATATTAAAAACAGCTACGATTTCTTCTTCACATCACAGCCTTATTGAGGGGTCATTGTCAAACAATAAACTGAACATATTTAACGGTACAATTTGATAAGAATTGACACTGCAAAGCCATTGCCACAATCAAGATAATGAGTGTTCATCACCCCTAAAACATCCCCTATGAGATCCTACAAGGAAATGCTTGTCCCACTGTGTCCCCAGGCAACTATCGATCTGCTTTCTTAGCACTCCAGATTGGTTTCATCTTCCGGAATTATGTATAAATGGAATGATACCATATGTAATCATTTTGTCTGACTTACTTCACTCGGGGTAATTATTTTGAGATTTACCCACTTTTTTGCCTGAACCCATAGTTTATCCTTTTTTGTTTATGGTCGTACTCCCTTGGACGGCTGCGCCACTGTTTGTTTACCCACTGATGACTCTGTTGATGAGCATGCGGGTTGTCTCCAGCTTTGAACTATGACAAACCAAACTGCTCTGAGCATTTGTGAGCAATTTCCCTCTAAGTTCTTTTTTTCAGGAGCAGCTCACAAATTTTTATGTTTCGATTTTCATTCAGTTCAAGATCCTTCATAATTTCCCTTTGGGTTTCTCCTTGGTACCATGGATTATTTAGAAGTGTGTTATTTTGTTTCTAGATATATGGGTATTTTCTAGATATCTTTCTATTATAGAGCTCTAAGCTTAATTCTATTGCAGTCAGAGAATATTCATTGTATGACTTGAACCCTTTTAAAATTTGAGGTTTGTTTCAGATAACCCAGAATGCCATCCATCTTGATAAATGTTCTGCGTGCCCTTGAAAAGAATGTATTTTCTGCTCCTGCAGAATGTTCTATAAATGCCAATTAGGTTAAGCTTGTTGACGGTTCTGTTCAAGCCTTCTGTATCTTACTAATTCTCTGTCTGTTCACTCAGTTAATGAGAGAGGGGTATGGCAATCTCCATCCAATTGTGATTTATTTTTCTTTGAAGTTTTATCAGTTTTCCTCCATGAATTTGGGACCTCCATTAATGAGTTTGTAAACATTAAGGATTAATATATCCTCTTGAGATGTTGACACCTTTATCATCATGAAATGACCTCTTTATTCCTGATGATAATGTCTACTTTATCAGTTATTAATATGGCTATTCCACCTTCTTTTTTTTTTTTTTCCTTAAAGAGAGAGTTAATTTTTTTTTCATCTGATTTTGTTTTTCCTTTATTTATTTGTGTATGCAGTGCTGGGGATCAAACCCAGGACCTCCCACATGCCAGGCAAGTGCTCTACAACTGAACCACCTCTCCAGCCCACTTTCTTTAAATTAGTGTTACACAGCATATATTTTTCCATTCTTTTCTTTTAACATATTTCTGTCTTTATATTTAAAGTGGTCTTCTTATAGCTGGGTCTTGCTATTTTATCCCATATGACAACCTCTGCCTTTTAATCGGGCGTGTTTGATGTGATTGATTACTGATGTGGTTAGTCATCCGTTGATCATACTATTTATTTTCTGCTTCTCCCATCTGCTCTTTGTTCCCTCCTCTGCCTTCTTGTGGATTCGTTGGGTAATTTTTATGATGCCACTTTATCTCCTTTGTTGTCTTCTTAGTTATAACTCTTTGTTTTGTTATTTTGGTTTCTGCCTGAGGGTTTACAGAATGCATTTTTAACTTATCACAGCCAACGTTCAAGTGTTATTATGTCACATCATGTTTAGCACAGAAATCTGACAACAGCCGTTCCCAGTCTTTGTGCTAAAGTTGACATGCATTTACTGCTACATAATAAATAGTAAATAGTCACTTATCTTTAAAAGAGATTTAAATAATGAGAAAATGTTGTATATTTACCCACATAGTTATCATTTCCAGAGCTCTTTATCTCTGGATGTCTAGACCCATTATTTCCAGCTGGTATCTATTTCCTCTTCCCGCCTTTAACACTTCTTGAAATGCATATCATCTAAGGGATGAAATTTTTCATGTGTGCATTTGAAAACATCTTCACATTGCCTTCATTTGTGAAAAATATGGTTACTGAGTATAGATAGTTCTTAAAAGATATCACTCCAATGCTTTTCCCTCTGTAAAAGATGTGTCTTTTTCCTCTGTCTGCTTTTAAGACTTTCTCTTTGCCACTAGGATATGCCTTGGTATAATTTTCTACATTTCTTGGGCTCACAGTGGGTGGAGCTTCTTGGGTCCATGTGTTTATAAGAATCATCAGGTGCGAGGGGGATGGGCCATTTGTTTCTCCAAGTCTTTTCCTGATTCCTACCACCTTTCAAGGATTGCAGTTAGTGCATAAAAGCATCTTGAAGTTTTCCTACAGCTCACTGATACTCTTATTTCTTTTTATTCTTTTTTTCTTCGTGTGCTTCATTTTGGATACTCGGGATTTTGGTGTCATCAAGTTGGTCCTTTTTATGCAATATCTAATCTGCCATTGCAACTACCCAGAACCGTTTTCATCTCACACATTGTGAGTTCCATCTCTAGAAGCTCAATTTTATCATTTGTATATCTTTCGTGGCCCTACTTATCATTTTCAGTCTTTCTCCTTTATTTCTGAGCATTTGAAATTGTATTATAATAACCTTTTTGTCTATGCCTGCTAATTATATGATTTGAGTCAGTTCTTAGCTGGTTTTGATTTATTGTTGTTTATACTCACTATAGCTTATAATTTCCGACATTTTTGCTTGCCCAGAAATTTTTGATTGAATAGTAGATGCTGTAAACTTTGCCTTGTGGGGTACTTGATATTTATCTTCTTATAAATACTTTTTAAGCCTTGTTCGGGGGCATTGTTAAGAGACACGAACACAGGATCATCTTTCAAGTCTTGCCTTTAAGCTTGTTAATCATGAAGAGAGGAGCTTTCAATCTCCACCCAATTTCCCCCACTCCAGAAGCAAGATCCTTCAGAACTCTGTCCAGGGCCTGTGAATGATTTGTTCTCCAGTCTGATTGGTGGGAGGGGGAACCTTTGAAGTTTCAGGATCACCTGCTCAAATCATTCTGGTTGTTTTCCCACAGCCTGCAGTAGCATCCTCCTCCAAGCATGTGTGCTCAGCTGGAGACCTGAGCCCGCCCTCTGCGAATCCTGTGCTTCATTCTGCAGCTTCCCCATCTCCAGCACTCTGCTCCTGGAACTGACATTGCCTCATTTTCCCCGCATCCTAGCTCAGTATCAGTTCAGGGAGGTGACCAGATTCCGCCGCTGAGTCCCCAGCCTATAATGTCTGTCCAGGTTGGAAACCTGAAAATCATAGGGCTATTTCCAGCTCTCAGGGGTCACTTTTCTTTGCTGCCTGATGCCTAACGTTTCGGAAACTGTCATTTCACATACTTAATCTATTTTTTTTTCAGGTGTTTCAGGGAGGCAAGTAAGTGTCACCTCTTTTATTCCATCTTAGCTGGAAGCAGAATGATTGCTAGCATTTACGAGCACTCAAATGCCAAGCCTGTCCATAGCTCTTTAGTTGTTTTAGATCCTTTGATCCTTACAGCAAGCTATGATGTGGGAATCATTCTTAGTCCCATTGTACGGATGATGAAACTGAGGGGCAAGATGTGAAGTTAGTTCCCTCGCAGCAGGGTGCCTACTTGGCCAGGCTGCTCCACAGCCCGCCCTTCCATCCCATCCAGAGCTTCCTTCTGCCCCTGGTGCCCCAGCTGGTTTCTGCCTGGGCATCTGCCTGGGCTCCACGTTATGCAACAGGTGCCTGATTGTTCCTTCACTCCGGGGACAGCCTTCCCCAGGATGCTGGGGAAATGCTCTCCTTTGTCCAAGATGGCCCTCACCAGGTTGGCTGGATCTTTCAGATGTGGATCTTTTCACAGTAGAGACTTAAAGTAGTTATCACTGTTGCTGCTGTTATTTATATTATTATCACAACAGTCACTCAGCTGGTGACTCAGATGTCTACGTTCACCAGCAATTCAGGAAAATGCTTGTAATCTAAGGGCACTTCGGTGTCATCTAGAAATGCTGCTGGGGCTCCTGCTCTGCGGGGCTGGGCCAGGACACTCCTGACTCCCTCAGGCCCCAATGAGCCTTCAGGCAGATTAGGAGAGGGTCCTGCCAGCCTGCCCTGGGCCTCCAAGGAGTGTGGCTGTGATCCTGTTGCCAAACCAGGCCTGCTGTTCTCTCCTGTAGGTCTAAGGAAGAATTAACACATGTGGGGCCATGAGTGTGACGTGGATTGTGGGGTCGGAGACACGAAGGCTCAATTCCTGGGTCCAGCTGAGCTCTGCGTCTTCCTTTTTAAATGGGGAGTTGTGATGGCTGCCTTTTAAGGCTGTGGTGAGGTTGAACCAGGCCATGGGTTCTCACAGTGCCTGGAACCGTTTACCGTGGTGAGACCTGCCGCCAGTGGTCACCTACTGGCCCTGTGGACTTGGATAGATTATCTTATTTCTCTGAGCCTTGGTTTCTTCATTTGTAAAGTGAAACAAATAATATCATTTTCCTCATGCTTCAGTTGAAAGGGTGAAGTGAGGTAGCATATCACCTCCTCAGCCTCTTGTGAGCCTGAGACACTGCACCCAGCCTCTTCTCAGTGCCTCCAACCTCTGGACCTCTGTTCTCTGAGGAGGGGTTCAGGAAGCAGAGACAGGGGTCCCTGTACCCTCACTCTGAGCACACTAGGAGACTCCGGTTACAGGACTTGGCTTGTTGCTTTACAAAGTCCCCATAAAGCCAAATGGCTTATTGTAGAAACACCAGTGTTATTTCTCCTTTCTCCAATGCACCATTTAAATGAAGTCATTACACAATGGCCCCCAGGTATTTAGAGAAAAAAACAGCAATGTGGCTACTGCGCCTTGTGCACGGGCAACTGTGCTGTCCCTGGAGCCCTGGGTGCGTGGGAGAGACACATGCTGGTTCTAAAACCAAGTGGGGTTCAGATATTAGAGACCAGTAGAGCTAGTAGAGGACACTCTGCCCCAACAAACCTTCTGCATATTCTGGGTGTGGCTCATCTAAATGGAGGAGCAGGAGCAGGGGTTCCATGAGACCCAAGGGATGGCCTGACAATCACACAATCATGTTGTTACGGTCACAGCTGCACCTCATCTCTTCCTGGAGTCTGGGTCAGCTGAGATGGGTCAGAGCCCCACAGTCGGCAACACAGCAGGACATCAACAGTTAGAAATCAGTGTTTCCTAAGCACTTACCGTGGTGCAGGTATTGCTCAGCACAAGACGAAACAGCACAGATACGTGCAGTGACCCGCCCGTGGGTCTCATGATAAGTAGCAGAGCTGGTGTTACGCCCAAGTCTCTAGTCCCCAAAGGCCACCAAGGAGCCGAATCGGATGCAAACACACGAGAGGGTCGTTTAATGCAGGTTCGAGTCTGGGCTCTCTCCATCACTGTCACGGATGCAGCGGGTCCAGGGAGAGCGCGGAGCCCAATACAGCCATACTTTTATAGGATTTCATGGCGAAGCGGGAAATTCAAACAAAGCAGAGTACAGGATTGGTTGATCTTCTAACATACATGATATATTTCTATCAGCCATGGTACCCTTTGGGACTTCTACCATATGCAGTGTAGAATGTTAGGAATTGGCTCGTCAGCTCCTGATTGGCTATTTATTTGCCAAGGGTCAGTTCATCTGGCGGTATGAAACGTGGTTTGTCGTTCTTTGTTCTTAGTAAATGAGAATTTAGGGCTACTTCAAATACTATTCAAAAATGAGGCCTCTAATTTAAACTACAACACGGTTAAATTGCTGTGCACTTTCTTTCAGCCGCAGTTGACTGAGCCCCTGCTCGCCCGGCTCGCACTCTCCCGCACTCTCACACTCCCTCCTCGCACCCGCTTGCTCCCTAAGCCTTGCAAAGCCTCTGGCTCCGCTCTGCGCTCACTCTCATTCCCCCCTTCCTTGTAACTTAGGGATCCAATCCTGGTCCCTACTAGTTTGAGTCATCTACATCAAGTGACCTATACTGGGATCTTAATACCATAAGTTGAATGGTGTTCAAACCATCTTTTATAAAAGTAACTAACCTATTAAGGATACAGGGACCAAAGGTAAGCAACAGCATCAAAATAATTAGGGGACCTAAAAGCGTAGAAACTAAGGTAGTTAACCAAGGGGAAGTGTTAAACCATGATTCAAGCCATCCTTCTTGTTGCTCCCTTTCACGTTTTCGTTGGCCAGGCCCTCTCTAATCCTGGCCATAGATTCCTTCACCACTCCTGAGTGATCCACATAAAAACAGCATTCCTCTCCTAGGGCAGCACATAGTCCTCCTTCTTTTAAAAATATTAAATCTAGCCCCCTTCTATTCTGCAACACTACTTCTGATAGGGAGATCAGCAAATCCTGCAAATGGGTAATAGAGGTTTCTATGCTAGCTATATCCACATCTACGGCAGCCCTCAGAGTGCTACAGTGCTTACACAGTCCCAAGAGTTGCAGAAGTAGTCAGCTGACCCCCCACACTGGGATTCGAATCTGAGGCGAAGCTGGAGCGGTGGCTCAGCGGTTACGGCACTTGCCTGGCAAGCATGAGGATGCGAGTTCAAACCCCAGGACCACGTACACAACGAAGTGTCTGAGGAACGAAAGTCACATGAAAAATTAAATAAAGATGGCTTCTCTCTTTTGCTCTCTCTGTCCCCTCTTTCTTAAAAAAAAAAAGAAAGAAAGAAAGAAAGAAAAACTCGAACTAGAGTCACTGCAATGGAGTTGAGGCTCCCCTGTCTGGCTCAGAAGGCAACAGTCCTCCCCAATTTGGCTCCTTCATATGTGTATCAGTTAGCTTTTGCTGCATAAAAAGCCTTCCCAAATTTAGAACCTAAGCATAAAGGTGCCGAGAAAACGGCAGAGTAGCAAGTATCAGGAATCTGTCTTCTTGCCTAGAAGATGGCACTGGCAGAATCTGTGTGATTAACTGTGTTGCCACTCTAGTGACAATCAAAGGCTTACAAAGGGGGAGGGGCTTGAATAATAAACTTTAGTTAATTTTAGTCAATTTTAGCTCTAACTCAGCAGCAGCTGTCCATTCAACATTGCTCACCCTTGCGGCAGGCAGCAATGTATATCTTCCTGGACATAGTTTGCAGGAATCAGACTGGACAGAAAAAGACCCTGGCCTTCAATTATCAGCAGTCTATTCTCTTCTCCGATTGCTGCTTCTAATCACAGAGCTACAAAGAAGTAGACAATCAGTGTCACCGTACCTCCCCTTCCGGCCATAGTGACTTCCAGAGGAAGTCTTCTCTTCTCTCCCTTCACATTTCTCTTTTTCCCCTGTTGGGAACCAAGCATTAAAGACTAGGTTATTCAAATTTAACATTATACACAAGGCATATGTTAAAATAACCAGATGTGCCCAGGAAAAGAGTTAAGAAAAAAATCTAAAGTTCAAGTTCACACCTCACATTGCTCCTGAGCAGAAACATGACCTACAACAGCTTTTTTTAAAAGCAGCAAACCCTGGGGAAAAGGAAGAATCTGATTTCAGAGTTATCCCATTGTTAGGTTCAAATGTACAGTTTTCAACAAAAGAATCACAAGGCATACAAAGAAACAGAAAAAATGTGGCCCATTCAAAGGGAAAAAAAGTAAATTCTCAGAAACAGTCCTTGAAAAACAGACAGATGGCAGATATGCCAGATGACAAGAACTAGAGGAAGCTGTGGAGAACGTCAAGCACACGATGTGTGAACGGAAGTGAGATATCAATGGGTAGAAAATGGAAAAAGAAGCTCTGGAGCTGAAAAGTACATAACTGAAATGGAAAATGACGTAGAGGGATTCAAGCACGGATTTGAGTTGTCAAAAGAAAGAGCCCATGTGCTTGAATCTAGAAAGGGAGATTATCAGATTGAGGAACAGGGAGAAAAGAGTGAAAAGAAAAATAAACAGAGCCTAGGATACCCATGGGACTCCATCAGACATAGTGTGAGGGCCTCAGAAAAAAAGAAGAAAGGGGCTGGAACGGTGGCTCAGCGGTAATGGCGCTTGCCCAGCATGCACAAGTACATGGGTTCAAACCCCCAGCACCCACGTACACAACTAAGTGTCAGAGCAACGAAAGCCACGTGAAAAACTCAATAAAAATTGATTCTGTCTCTCTCTCTCTCTCTCTCTCTCTCTCTCTGTCCTCTCTTTAAGAAAAAAAAAGAAAAAGAAAGGGAAAGAAAATATTCAAAAAGATGGCTAAAAACTCCCTTAATCTGATGAAAGACATGAACATGAACACCTAAGAAGCTCAACAAGCTCCATGTAAAATGAGCTCAGAGACTCACACTGAGGCACGTCGTCAGGTTATAGCGAGACGTTTGAAACACAAAAAGAGAATTTTGAAAGCAGCAAAAGAGAAGTATTTTATTACATACAAGGGATTCTGAATAAGATAATTCACAGATGTTTCACAAGAAATTTTGGAGGAGAGAACATAGTTAGATGATGGATTCTAAGTACTAAAAGAAACTAAAACTGTCAATCAAGAAACATATATTTTTGGAGAAAACTGATCTTCAGAAGTGAGGGAGAAATTAAAATATTCCCAGATAATAAATCTCTAAAAATAAAAAAATGTAAATCTGAAAAGACTATTCTGAGATAAACAAAAGCTGAGAAGGATCATTACCACTGAGCCTGCCCTGCTAGAAACTTTCAAGGGAGTTCTGCAGGACAATAACTTGAAGTCAAATAAGATTACAATAAAAGTAAACAAAAGGCAATTATAAAAGCCAGTATTCTCATAATAATAATTTAAAGCTCCACCTTTTGTTTTCTACATGATTTAAGTGATTAGTATTTTTTTAAATTATTTGTTTGAAATTAGTATTATTGTAGCTTTCGGTTAACTGTAACTCCACATTTGTTTGTAAATCCACATTCTGTTTTCCACATACTTTCAGAGACTGCATTTAAAGGAATTATCAGTTTTTGTTTGGGGCCACACAATGTATAAAGATGTAATTTTGTGACATCAACAATTGAAAGGAGTAGGAAAAATGCCACGAAGAAGCAAAGTTTTGTTTGTGTGTTATTAAAGTTAATCTGGTATCAATTCAAACTAGAATATTATAACTTTAGGATGTTTAAGGCAATTCCCATGATAATCACAAAGAAAATAGCTACAGAACGTATACAAAGGAATTTAAATATTTTAATACAAAAAAATGAATGCAAACCAAAAGACAGAAAAGCAGAAATGAGAAACAAAAAACTCCCTTGTTTTCTATAAGGCATCTAGAAAAAAAATAGCACATCTCAGAAGATCTCTGACCTCCACGAGACATTCATTTAACTCAGGGGGTCTTCTGGGGGAAACAGCAACATGGGGAACCCATGCTGAGTACCCATGACATGGCATTAGCCTTCGATAACTAAGTATACATACATTTGTTCTTGAATGTTTGACAATGATTCCCCCTCAATTGTAATGCCATATTCATCCAATAAAAAAATAGCAAAATGATAAGAATAGGAGCAACTGCTTCTTTATTAGTCGTTAATTTAAATTTAAATAGATTAAACTCTCAGATCAAGAGACAGAGATTGAGAAAATGAACGAAAATGCATGTCCCACTATATGCTGTCTACAAGAAACTAAACCTGTGACCCAAAGGCACAGATGATTGAAAATAAAAGGATGGTAAAAGCTATTCCATGCAAAAGATAACCCAAAAAGACTAGGGATAGCTATCCTAATATTGGATACAACAGACTTTAAATTTTAAATGGCTACAAGAGACAAAGAAGGACATTATACATTAATTAAAAGTTTCAACATAACAAGAAGATATTACCATTATAAGCATTTATGTTCCTCGTAACAGACCATCAAAATATATAAAACAAAAACTGATGGATTGAAGAAAGAAATAGGTAATCCGACAATAATACTTAGAGACTTCACTCTGTTCCCAATAATGGATAGAACAATCCAGTAGGCAGAATAAGGTAAATAAAGAAATTGAGAACTTAAATAGCATATCAAGCTAACTTTAGCAGACGTGTCCAGAACACTCTAGCCAGCAAGAACAGAATGCACATTCTTCTAAAGTACACACGGGACACTATACTTCTATCAGAAAGATTATATTTTAGACCACAAATTCAGGCTCAACATATTTTGAAATAAAGATATTATTCAAAGTATCCTCTCTGACCATAACTCCAGTTAAAGATCAATATTAAAAGTAAAACAGAAAATTCCATAAATTGGTGGAAGTTAAAGAACACACTCTTAAACAATAAATTGAATCAAAAAAGAATTCACAAAACAAACTAAAAAACACTTAGAGTTGGACAGAAATGAAAACATGACACCAAAATTTAGGGAACACAGCAAACAGCAGTGCTAAGAAAACTTAGACCTCCAAATGCTAGCATTGAAAAACAAGAAAAATCTCAAATAAGTAGCTTAACTACAACTTAGAGATCTAGAAGAACAGACCAAACCTAAAGCTAGTAGAAAAAGAGAAATAATAGAAATAGAGCAGAGAAAAATGAAATAAAATAATAAAGAAAACCCAATAAAATAAAAAAGTGATTCTTTGGAAGATCAACAAAATTAAAAAATCTTTAGCTAGATGAACTAATAAAAAAAAGAGAAGACTCAAATTAAAACCAGAAATAAAAAAGAGTATTACTACTGATTGTATAGAAATAAGAATTATAAGAGAGTACTATGAATAATTTTATACACCAAAAGAAATGCCCTGGGTCTGGTGGCTTCATGAGTGAATTCTGTTAAACCTTTAAAAATGAACTCACAGCAATCTTTCTCAGACTTTTCCAAAAAACTAAAGAGCTGGAAACATATGTAAACTTACTCTAGGAGACCTGCACTACACTGATACTAAAGCCACATACAAGAAAGAAAACTATAGACCAATATCCTTTACTACCATTGATACAAAAATCTTCAACGAAATGCTAACAAATTGGATTTGGTGTCATATTAAAAGGATTGCACAGTATAACCAAGTGGGATTAATTCCTGGAATGCAAGGAAGTTTCAACATAATTAAATAGATAAGGACTGGGGCTGTAGCTCAGTGATAGAGTACTTGCCTAGCATGTTTGAGATTCTGGGTTTGGTCCCTAGCAAAACACACACACACACACACACACACACACGCACACACACGTGCACATGATCAACATAATACACTACATTAATGGAATGAAGAAGAAAAACTGCATGATTGTCTTAATTGGTCCAGAAAAGGCATTTGACAAAGCTCAGCACCCTTTCATGATCAAACGCTCCATAAATCAGAATACAAGAAAACTATAACAACTTAATAAAGCCATAATAATAATTTTTTAAAAACAGTGAGATAAATATTCAATAATGAAGGACTAAAAACTTTTCTCTAATATAAGGAACAAGAGAAGATGCCCACATTTGCCATTTCTATTCAGCATAGTACTGGAAGTTCTAGCCAAAGCAATTGAGCAAGAAGAAAGAATAAAATGTTTCCAAATCAGACAGGTAGAAGTAAAATGATCTCTGCTCACAATTGATATGATTTTGTGTATAGAAAACACTAAAGATTCAACACAAACACAAAGGAAAATGGTTGGAGCAAATAAATGAATTCAGGAAAGTAGCAGGACACAAAGTTAACACAAAAATCAGCTGCATTTCTGAATGCTAACAATGAACTATCAGAACAGGAAGTTACGAAAATGATTCCATTTACATAGCACCAAAAAGAAGAAAACAGAAATTAATCAAAGAGGTGAAAGACATGCGTAATGAAAACTATGGAACATCTTTGAAAGAAATCAGACGTAAATAAATGCAAATACAACCCATGTTCTTAGGTTGGAAGATTTCATATTATTAAGATGTCAGTATTACCCAAAACTATCTACACATTCAATGTAATCCCTATCAGAATCCCAACGATGTCTTTTTGGGTGAAAAAAAATCCTAAAATTCATATGGAATCTCAAGGGACCCAAAGAGCTAAAGCAATTTTTAAAAAGAAGAACAAGCAGCTGGAACGGTGGCTCAATAGTTACGGCACTTGCCTGGCATGCGCAAGGACGTGGGTTTGAACCCCAGCAACGCATACACAACCAAGTTTTGGAGCAACAAAAGCCACATGTAAAACTAAATTAAAAATTGATTCTCTCTCTCTCTCTCTCTGTCCCTCTCTCTCTTAAAAAGGAGGAGGAGGAGGAGGAGGAGGAAGAAATCTGGAAGACTCACACTTCCTGATTTCAAAACATACTAAAGCTACAATTCTTGAGACAGTGTGATACTGACGTAATCACAATTGTGTAGATGATGGAGTCAAATGTAGAGCCCCGAAAGAAATCCACACAGAGTCAAGTTATTTTTGAGAAGGGTACTGCGGTCCTCAGTGTGCCCTCCACTCTTGCCCTCACCCATGCCCTCTGTACCAGGAGACTGAACTGCAGGAGTGGTTGCCAGGAACCTCTCTGGGCCTTGAGGAAGCTGCTTGAGCAGAGATAACAGGGAGCCCAGATATCAGACGCAGCCTTTCAGTGGATGAGGGACTAATAAAACACTAAAACAGCAGCCATAATCCTCACCCTTTCTCTCTCATTGCTTCAGTCCCCCTATAAGTGGAGTGTGGGTGGGGTGGCAGGTTGAAGGGCAGGGTGATGCGTCCTCTGTTACCTTCTGATGAGCAGAACCCAGATACACATCTCAGATCCCAGCAAAACTCCCTGGGGCTGCCCAGCTTCCTCCTTCCACCCTCCAGCCCAGGTGAGAGAAAGTGGCGTGATTGAGGCATCTCTAACTGGTGTGGAAACCAGGAAATTCCCATGTCTTTTCCAGAATGGCCAGTTTTGTGCAGAGGAAAGATTAGCTGTGGGAAGCTGGACAAGTCACTTGACCTCTCTGAGCCTTACTTTTCTCATGTGTGAAATGGGCTAACACCTGTCCGAAGGGGTTGATGTGGGCTGTGAGTGAGAGGACATGCCACGCCTTCAGCACATGGGTGGGCCCCTTCCCCTCCACTGAGAGCACAGGGCTGACAATCCTCCTAGGTAGGACCCAGCACCCACATCATTCTGCCTCAGCAGTCCCACCCATCGGGAACCAAGGTCCTTAGCGTCGTGGAGAGCGAGGGCAGTAGGCTCACAGCCCTGAGCTCCAGCCTCTGCACCCGCTTCTCCCTAGCCTGGAGGAGACGTTCAGGATGCTCTGGTCCCTGCAGCTGTGGCTGGAGAAAAGACCTCAGTTGGTTAAGGAGCTGCTGTATCCAGGTCCTGAGCTCCTGGGAGCCTCCAGCGCCCAGTTCCCTCTGAGAATGTGCATGGGCAGTAGGGAGGCAGGACACGCTAGGCCACCCCCGGGAGCCCAACACCCATCTGAGGACCCAAGAATAGACCATGCCGGGTGCACGTGAGTGCTGAGCTGCAGCAGTTCTTGCTCTTCAGCCTGTCAGCACCAGGGAATAATTAGAATCCTAAAAAAGTCCTCGACCACAATGCCTTTTGGAAAATGGATGTTTCCTGCCAGATTGTCCCCTGAAGATGCGTTTGTCACAGGCTATTGTGTAAATCCATGTTTGGCCGATTTTTTTAAAATGTGATTTATCCACTTGTTTTGTCTTAACGTTCTTCTCCAAACCCTAAGACTGTGGCTATTATTAGGAGCCCAGAAAGGAGTCATAAAATACCATGCAGTAGGGGCCTGGCTAAGTCAGCCTGTGGGCTCTGAGCTTCGTGCAGCCAGGAGAGTCAGCAAGGCCTGCTGGGCAGCTGGAGAGGAAGGGGGTCATTGTGCTGGGAGCAGCAGACCATTCCAGAACATTCGAGGGAGAGAACCCGAGATGCCAGGAAAAGGCCCAGCTGCAGGGTGTGCGTTACACCAAGGCTCACTAGGATCCTACTATGCACAGGCCTGTGTGGCGCTCTGGGGTGAACTGTTGAGGACCGGGGTCCCTTGTGCTGGAGAGGGAGGCAGGAGAGGCAGGCGAACAGTGCATCACAAGACCATTGCAGGTGGGCCAGGTGCTGGGAAGAGGTGAAACAGATGGTGCTGTGGAGTCTGACTCTGAGTTGGGGGATGAACAGTGCCCATCTGACCATGGGTCAGTGAGGTCTCTGAGAGGGAACATCTGAGCGGAGAGCTCAGTGGGAGGAGGAAGAGGACAGAGCAGTGGGTTCTGCCAGGTGGGACGGGAAGGCTCCAGGGAGGAGGCCCCAATCCACTCTAGGTAGATGCTCAGAATTGCACCAGGTGGGAGCAGGGAGATGTATTCCAGACAGAGAAGCCCCCAAGAGCAAGGGCCCAGAGTCCCCCAGGTTCCTAACATGTTGGGGAGATACTTATTATGGCCAGAAGTGGGACTGGGAGTATCCTGGGACCAGTTTGTGACAGAGCTCAAAGGCTGTTCCAGAGAAAATAGACTCTCCTACAGCAAGGAGACCCTCTAAAGGAGTCACGACTTCTATGGCGTCTGTGGCCCTTTCCACCTTGGGAATTCTATGAGCCAGACTTGCAAAGCCTGTTACCTTTGGCGGAGTTAAAAACTGAATGTTGATAAACTTGTATTCAGATAGATTTTGATTGTCATGAAGTCCTGGGATTCTCAGAGACCAGAGCAGGGAGGAGAGCCGGCCTTAGCAGCTGGGGCTTCCTGGCATGGGGACCTCGCGCAGGTGAGCACAGCCGTGGCCAAGACTTCCACCTCAGGCAGCCTCTCCACTCAGCCCTGTGCACTTGGGAAGGGTTCGCAGGGCCCAGACCTCCAGCTCCTGCCCAACACCCTTGGGAGAGGCCCCGGAAGGTCAGCCCCAAATAACTAGCATGAACTGGGTCAACCTCCCTCTTCCATCCACCCAGCCAGTGTCCCCTTAGGGAGCCACGGATTCATGTCGCTCCCTGCTGCTAAAGCAGGAGGACCCT
>PVKS010016872.1:0-43103 GCA_004027875.1 Aplodontia rufa
GAGGGGCTTTGGAGAGTTAGGGGCACTAGCACACTGTTGGTGGAGCTGCAGACTGGTGCAGCCCCTCTGGAAAGCAGTGTGGAGAATCCTCAAAAACCTAGGGATGAGCCTACCATATGATCCTGCTATTCCTCTCCTGAGTATTTTTCCAGGGGATTTAGAATCAGCACACTACAGTGACACAGCGAAATCAATGTTCATAGCAACTCCATTTACAATAGCTAAATTATGGAAACAACCCAGATGTCCCTCACTGGATGAATGGATCCAAAAACTGGTATATGTATACCATAGAGTTTTACTCAGCAATTAGAAACAATGATATTGCAGCCTTTGAAAGTAAATGGATGACTATGGAAGAAATTATGCTGAGTGAAGTCAGCATAACCCAGAGAACCAAGGGTCGAACGTCTTCACTCATCTGTGGAGGTGGAGCTAGACCCTGGCCATTGACAAAGAAGGTCAATTCTAATGTTTTAAATCCGGAAAAGGTGTAGTGACATACTACCTAAGGCATTCATAGAGATGTATTGGGAAGGAGGGTCGGGGGAGGGATAAGGGTGGGTAATTGTGGGGGGAGCTCTTGGGGATAAATCTAATTTTCAGAATTTATATACATATATATAATATTGTTTTGTTAATAGCATGTTTGATTGTTCAACAAATAAATTTCTTATTAAAATCAATCAATCAATCTGCAACTTCCAGTTCTGTGACCTATATGACGATCTCTTCAACTCTATATTTCCTCATCCATAAAGTGAATATGATATTGTTTTATAGGTCTAAGGATTCAATGAATTAAAAGATAGTCATTTATGAGAGGTCATATCCTATCCCCTTGTCCTCTTGCTCACTTGCTGTTTGATAAACAGCAAAGTCCATGTCTTAAAAATTTAATCCCCATGTGTTGATGTGGTGATGAGATTCACTACCGAGTTTCTGTAAGTCTATAGCCCAAAAGTTCAAAGTAACTATATAACCAGTGCTGAAACTGCAGGATGATCATAGAAAGATCAAGCACTTTTCATTGTGGGTGATTTCCAAAGGAGGTCATTTAATGGAGTAATCTACATCACTTCTTCTCACTTGACAAATGCCCGAGATATATTCTTTTATTGTTGTTTGCTACTCATTCATTCATTCACTCCACAAACATTTAATAATCTTTTACCATGTGCTGGGCAATAAAAACATCACCTTTAAGAAACTCATTATTTGGTTTTAAAACAGATAAAAGTAGATGAATTATTTTAGGATTGGTTGGGCTCTTTGGTTTCCATTTAAAATGCTTTGAGTTAGGAGACATGCAATGGTAGCAGTAGTATGAAAGTTAAATCTCCACTCTCATCAAAATGACAATTAGGATATTGAGAGAAAATTCCTGAAAACCACAGGCACCAGAATGAGATGACAAAATAACAGCACAAAGTCTAGAATACAAAGGTGAAAAGTTGGAAAGAAAAACCCCATGGGACCAGCAGCTGTGCGGAAGCAAAACAGAGAGGATGGGTTTCTCATGATCCTAAGGTCCAAAGAAACCCCAAATCATTTGTGTCCATGCCCCCAAAAGGAGGAGCTTCTCACTCCAGAAGAGGAGCACAATTGACAGGTCCAAGAATGATGGGAGAAATGGTTGAGGGGCATCTGCAGACTTCAGCTTCTGGGTAATTCAGGGGCATTGCTGGAGGCTATGAGGGTACCCAACTGACCCAAGCCATGCAGTTCTCAGAAACACTCAGAGAAAAGGCCAAGCCTCACACTGGAGAGGGACTGCTGGAAACAGAACACAAAAGGAAGGGACTAAATAGGAGAGAAATTAGAATCTCATTTGGGGAGGAGTAGATTCAGAAACAGCATGAGAAAGCAAAGTACCTAGGGCACAACCTTTAAGGAAGAACTCCTATTAAGTATCAATCAAGTATAGCTGTCCCCTTTATCTGCTAGAGGTGCATTCCAAAACCCCCAGAGGATGCACAAAACACAGATATACTGAACCCTGCATACTATATTTTTACCTATGCATACATAAAAATGTATTTACTTTTCCATCTTAAATAAGCAATTATCAAATGCTATAGTCATTACTTTTGCCATTTGAGGTATGACAACAAAACTATCATGAATTTCTTTTCCCCCTTCACAATTTCACATATAAAATATTTGTTCTTACTATAGATATTAGCAACCTAAGCATACGATATTTTCCTTAAGTTGAGAACTTTCACATTTTCACTTAAAAACTACTTTCTGGCTTTTCTTTGACCTATTCAAATTGTCCAATTACCACTCTTTCTTTGGGAATATTTTTTTCAGTAAGATAAAGGTTAGTTAAATAAAAGTGCTATGATACCATTTGATTTGATAATGGGGATGGCTGCTAAGTGACTAACAGGTGGGTGGCATATACAGTGTGGATACTCTGAACAAAACGATGATCACATCTTTGGTGGAAAATGCGTAAGATTTAATCACCACTTAGAACTGAAATTTAAAATTTATAAAT
Organism: Aplodontia rufa; assembly: GCA_004027875.1. NCBI lineage: Eukaryota > Metazoa > Chordata > Mammalia > Rodentia > Aplodontiidae > Aplodontia > Aplodontia rufa. Next base: position 2,507 of record PVKS010016872.1, read on the forward strand.
TGTTTATTTCAGGAATTTACTACTTAATCATTTTGGACTGTGGTTGATCTTGGGTAACTGAAAATGTGGAAAGGGAAATGGCAGACAAGGGGGGACTACTATATGATCCTGTTACAGTTTGGATATAAGGTGTTCCCCATAAGCTCATGGGAGACAAAGCAGGAATTCTCAAAGGTGAAATTATTAGACTATGAGAGCTATACCTATCAGTGTTTTAATATGCTTGATAGATTAATAATTCGAAAGGACTACTGTGTTGGGTGGTAACTGTAGGTAGGTTCAGTGTGGTTGGAGAAAGTAAGCGCCTGGAGACAGTCCCTTGGGGATTATGTCTTGTCTCCTTGGCTCCCCCCCACCACCACCTCTGGTATGAGCCTAGGTGCTCTTCTGCCACAGAGTTCAGCCTCAACTCAGGCCCAGATGATGGAGTTGAGCAACCAGTGATTATTACAACCAGGAGCTCAAAATGAACTTTTTCTCCTCTAAGTTGCTCTGGTCAAGTATTTTGGTTATAATGACAGTAAGTTTGCATTTGAATGACTTTGAGAATAAATCCTTCCTTAAATTATGTGTTATAGGACACTCACTCCACTCCTTATCCTCCTTGCCCTGAGGAGGGGGCCAGAGGAAGTGAACCTCAGAAAATATCAAAGAGGAAGTTTCACTCACAGGCTCTATGGTTTTGGTTTTTTTTGTTTTTTTTTTTTTTTTGCATAATTTTGGTTCTGGTGACTGAACCAGGGTCTCACACTCACCAAGCATGTGCTCAACCACTTCACTGCACCCCAGCAGAAACCATCATTTTGATGACGGTAACTGAGATCCAAGTCATGCTGGTGCCTCTTGACCCTCAATACAGGAAACTGTTTTTTAAAGAAAACTCTACTTCATTTAAACGTGAGCAACAGAAAATGATTGAATTCAAATAACACACAAAGATGTTGTAAGAGTACAAAAGGATAATATTGATAAAATGAATAATTGCCCTTAACAAAATGGAAGCAGATGAGAAAAATATGGCCATGAATGGAGAACAGGTATAAACTAATGATAGAACCAGCTAAAAGAAATTAAGGAAATGACAGGAACCAGAGTAACATAAATTGGTATTGGAAAAATGTTAAAAATCAGATTGGTAAGCCAAAGAAAAATGGGGAAAAAATCTGAAAAGATTCAAGAAAGAAGTATAAAATAATTTTCAAAAATAAACATTAGATAAGAAGGAGCATGAAATGGAACAGACACCGAAGAAGGTACTATATAAGACTGTAATAAAAGGAGGAAAAATGTTTACATTTTATTTTAAATAAACATGATGAAAAAGATTTTAGAAAGAAGGAATCAAGACAAATTAAAGGCAAAGAAAACATGTGTATAGGAAAAACATAAAATGGAAACATAATGGATGTTTAAACTGATAATCTAAGACAATTTTCCTGAAATAAAATCATAATGAATTTACATATTAAAAGGTCATATTTGTACCTGAGAAAATTAATTCAAAATGGTCTATAGCAAAACATATTCTATTAAAGCTATCAGAATCAAAAGGTGATATTATCAGGCATGCAGGCAAAAAGATCAAACTATCTATTAATGAATGACCATTTAATTTATTAATTAAATTAAGGGGTTTTTTTGAGAGTTGTAAACTAATCAATGGATTAATCCACTCATATTTTTTTGACTATCACATTATTTTTATTCAGAAATTTATTTGTTGAATGGTCAAGTAAGCTTGTAATGAAATAATATAATATATATATAAATTCTGAAATTAAGATATTTTTGAGAATCAGTTTGGAACTCTCAGGCAAAGTACATTGGACAGTTGTGAAATAAAGTAGAAATTGTTGTCATTCTATTCACAAGGGAAAGAAAATTAGATTAGTACTACTTTCTCCAACAGCAAGATTTTTTTAACAAAAGACAAGAAAATAACACAGTTATCATTCTTATGGAAATACAATGTGAGCCAAAGATTTTATATGCAGTCAAATATAAATCACATGAATTATTACTCTTTGTAATAATTCAGGGAAAAAATCATTTCCAGATAGCTAAAAATTAATTGGAAAAATCATAGGCATAAGGACTAGTGATGAGCATTGCCCAGGCAGTACTCATCCACAGAAGCAAAGCTAAATTGAGGAGGAAGTGATATAATTTCTAGAATCATCAGAATGTGCACTAATAGCCTAGATATAACACAAACATAAAAAATGGTTTAGGCAGGGGAAGGTACGCAGAAAGTAAAATAAGCTTGCTAATTGTCTTATAAAATTAACTGGGAGTAGAATATTTGCTGAGGCAAGAAAGGAAAGGGAATAAGATAGAAGATATTACTGGCTTGTTTTAATACTGTTTTATAGATAGTATCTAATAAAAAGGAAATTAAAGGTATTGTATAAAGATATTTATTAAAGAGTAATGAGTAAGACCAAAAAAATGAGCCTTCTCAAATAGCAGAAAAGGGTCAAAAAGAGAGAAAACAAACCAACCATGTAGCATAAAACATGTTCATGTACACACACACACAACAAAACCATACAGCAACACTGAGAGGAATTTTATCATTCTAAAATTGTAAGTGAATTTATCTTGTCTGTTAAAAGATTTTCAAATTTACCAACAGAAAACTCCAATCCTATCCTGCTTATGAGGCTCACCTAAACTTTAGAGACTGTGAAAGCTTAAAAACAAAATATGGGCAAAGACACATCAAGAAAACGAAAATTAAAAGGAAGTAAATATAGAGATTTTGATGTTTAATGAGGTAGAATTCAAACCAAGCTTCATTTTGAAAAATTATACTTTATAGAGTATATAAAGATTATAATTCACAGTATAGTCATAATTACTATTGAGATATCCAAATAATAAAAACTTGCATTAAAAAACTACAGGACAATCAAGGAGAAATAAATAGAAATGCATTAATAACAGACACCTTTAGGGTTGCAGCAGTGGCCCAGCAGTTATGGCGCTTGCCTGGCATGAGCAAGGACCCGGGTTCAAACCCCAGCACCATATACACAACTAAGTGTTGGAACAACAAAAACAAGATGGAAAACTAAATAAAATTCATTTTCTCTCTCTCTCTTTCTCTTCCACTCTCTCTCTTAGGAAAAAAAAAACAGACACTTTTAACATGTTTTTCACAATCCAAGACAAATGAACAAAAATTTGGTAGGGATGGAAGACCTAAATGACACAATATGTAATATAGATTTTAGGGTACATATCAAACTCTGAATTCCAGTGAGAGAATGAACCCTTATGAGCATGTGAAAAATGTTTCTATATAATAGGGGTTTGGGGTGGTGTCTGCTGACTCACGCACACTGAGGTTAGGATTCATTTCCCACAGTGCGTAAGTCACGGTGCGCAAATGATGCTGAGAACCCATTTCTTTATCATCTGGCACAGCTGTGCTCCGTTCTTGGACAGTCTTTTTCCAAGAGGGGACCAAGATGACCACCAGCTCTAATGTGCGCCGCACTTATATAGAGTACTCTAACATCTATATTAGTCCCTAAAAAGAACTCCGCTAGATCATTTATTCCTATATCCATCACACAGTCCAGTCACCGTGGAGCAGGTACTCTGATTGTTCAAGACTCATGCCAGTCTCAAAAACAAAGAGATACATCCAAGCGATTGAAAGCCTGTCGGCATCATATAGACTTGGAGCGGAGCTCCTAAAGAAAACAGGAGCCCACTTTTAAAAGATTGTGGTTAGTATTTCAAGAAGGAATAATAAGGAAATAGGATGCAGAACTAGAACACATGAGGGAACGATCAACTCTATTTTTGGGGAGATCCAAGGCAAACTTTCGCATAGACAGGAAGGACTTTGGAAGGTAACTCCCTAACTGCATGGAGGGGGGAGTAAAACAGGGGTAAGGAAGATCACACGTCAATTCACCAATTTTCTCCCTCATCCGTGAAAGAGAATGGCACATTTCAGGAGGTGTGCATGGCTCAGTGTAGCTGGCGGGGGAAGGAGAGGTCGAGGGAACAGTGAACCTTGGGGTGAGGTGTAGGGTTAGAGCATGAAGTTCTTGATGTGTCCTGTGCTGGTCGTATCTTTCCTTGCTTTCAGTCCATTTCCACCCTTCCTCTGCTGCTCTTCAGGAAGCTACAGAGTAAGATACTTTGCCTACTGACTTTCTGGAATGTCTGAAAAAGGAAAGGCACAATTAGAAAACCAGAAGGTGAAGGCAGGACAGAGTTGGGGTGTTTCCTGCCTTGAGCGGTGTCTCCCTCCACTCTGCGCCTGAAGCTCCTGACCAAGTCCTTCCCCAGAAAATCTCTTCTCTGCATCCTCTTGCTCCCTAGCTCTTCCATTGGCTGTGAAACTAACTCCCTCTATGATGCTCTATTTATATAAAAAAAATTAGAATAGTTTGTCTTTTCACTGGACTGTGATTAATCTTATAATACTATACAATTTGGACTTTATCCTACATATAATAAAAAGAATCTTATGCAGGAGAGCAATATGTCAGATTTGTTCTTTAGGAAAAATAAACCCCAGGCAACAATTGGGGAGAAACTGAAGGACAATGAGTCACATGGGAAGGACGTAAGAGGGAGATGATGGGTATCTGTGTAGAGCCTGATTGAGAGGTTGTGTTGGATTAATGATGTATTTAGAACACAGCACTGCCAAGTTCTAATGACTAGTTGGATAAGACAGTGTTTGTACGGAAGCATCAGCCATTTTAATATGAGCATGGGGTCTGTGGGAATAGCATATTTCCTCTCATCCCCAGTCTTTGTTTTTTTGGGGGGAGGAGGGGGTAGTGGGGATCGAACACAGGAGTACTTAATTACTGAGCCACATCTTCGGCTCTTTTTATGTTTTATTTTGAGACAAGGTCTTTCTATCTTGCTAACTTTCTTAGGTCTTCACTAAGTTGCTGAAGGTGACCTCAAAATTGTGATCCTCCTGCCTCAACCTCATGAGCTGCTGGGATTACAGATGTGAGCCACCATGTCTAGCATCCCCAGTCTTTTTTTTTTTTTTTTTTTTTTTTATCCCCAGTCTTTTGATCACATTAAAGACCAATGTCAAGTGATTTGGGTCTGGGTTCACTTGGTGTGCAGACTGGAGGAAGCACAGTAAACAAGAAGGTCTTGGATTATCTTACAATATCAACAGAGGGAGTAATCAGAGGGAGAAGCTGGGAGACTAATCAGAGGTGAAAATGAGGGAACCAACAGGTTCATTAGAGTCCCTTGGGTGGTCCTGGGTAGAATGAAGGAAGAATCCTGAAGGAAATGAAGCAAGCAATGTAGATTTTATTATCTTCCTGATCAATCACAGAAACTTGGACTCCTCCAGACATGAATTTATCACTATTGTCATTTTTACTTCCCTTGAGCATAGAACATCAGAATCTTCTCCACGTTTCATCCAATACATTATTACATCTTGGACAGAGGAACCAAGATGTTTGTGGTAGGAGACTATGGTTGACACTTTGAGGCTTACATCAGAAGATTAGGTTCTGTCCTATCTCATCTTAGGACATCCATACACCAGGCAAAAAAAAGTGAGGTATGACACTCAAAGATGTTCTTGTTTCTACCTTGTTCTTCCTCTGATTATACTTTTGCTAAACCATGACTCCATCTATCAAACCTAATTGAAGTGCTGATCCTTGGATACCAATCCCTAGACTCTTAAGAATTCCTTAGCAGTGTTCTGGCCCATCTAGCTTTGAAATGTCTCAGAGAAGATACTATTTCTATTCCTCATCTAAGAATGCAACCATATCTTTTGTTGTTATCTGTTGCTATGTAACAAACTAACATTCAACTTGGATGTTTAGCGACTACCTTATTTCTTACAATTCTGTTGGTTGGGAATGTAACCAGACCTTAGCTGGGTGATCTTTCTACTCGACATGGCGGTGATGGAGGCCTTTTGCTGCATGAGCTGGATGTAGTGATTCCCAGATGTCTTCACTTATGTGCTGACACCTTTGAGGAGGTGATCAGACAGTTGGGCATAGCAATAGACCAACATACCTTGTGTACCCTTGTCATATGGTTGTCTCAAGACAGTTAGACAGCTATATGTGGGCTCAGAACTCCAAAAGTATAATGGTAGAAGTTACCTGGGTAGGTCTTTCTATGACCAAAGTACACTTTCGTGGTCCTCCATTGGATGGTGCAGACACAAGTTACACAGATCCAAGGACGGTGAACGTAGACTTGAAGGCAAGAGTGTCAAAGAATTTAAAGCCAGATTTTAAAACTACTATAATCTCTTTAGACAAGAATCTTATATTTAAAATCAATTTTAGAAATATCTATTCAACAATTGTGTCAAACGTACCCCTCCTTGTGGTAACATGAATTTGGGAAAATGTAGTTACACAATGTTAGGCAATTTTCTTAGCTGCCCACCTCCAGGATTCTCATATCCTTTAAAAGGTTAGTAAGCATTAGGAATATCCAAGAATGGGATATAGTATGTGTCATATCCCAAACTATTTTAACATTGGAATGTTCTAGGACTCGTCTTCTGCATGAGACGTCTTGAAAATGCTGACTTAGACAATGACTGAAACAAAGAAAGAAGCAACACGCTATTTTGAACTCTAAGGAGAACTGAAGCAACAGTAAAACTTACAGGAATAAAGATGACATGGTTGTCTAAGGCGACTTACATAATTGAAAAGTACTCATAGAGTGCATGGGTAACAAGAATGAAAAATGGGTTAAAGAGGTGGGCATGTAGATGTTTCAGAGTTAATTTGGATGCAAAATTAAGTCTCTGCTTCAGGAAATATTAATCATAAACTTCCCAGAATCTTTTACAGGCTTTTCATTCTTTCTGAACATCTTAATTAAAAGTTAAAATGACTGACAACTTTGGCTTCCTTGAGAACTAAAGGAGCATCCCCAGAAGTCCAAGGAATGTGCAACGTCTTGCAATCCTTGCTGAGGGCAAAGCAACCCCATAAAACAGAAATATATTAATTATTTATTATGGGGCTATGGAAGAAGCCAAGGTATAGGGCCCCCTTCACACTGGGGATTTGGGTTTGCAAGTTATAGGACAGAAGGGAAATAACTTCAAAATTACAGGAAATCAGAGACAGGAAATTTTCGTTTTGGTCAAAAGCCATAAGGTCTTTTGGTGAATGCCATTTGATGAACCTCAGTGATCACCAGAGAAGGTAGGGGAGTCCATTAAGCTGTTTCAGGAACTGGATATGTTCATCTGGAAAGATATATGGCTTCGTATTACTTTCAGCATATTAAGGTGCCATTCACAAACAAGATGATCTATGATATTCATCATTCGCAACTCACCCCCTTGCAGATTGGGAACAGGACTCAGAAGAGATCCCAAAACGCAACACACGGAGACTGTATGGGTCTGGTTTTGATTTGGGAACAGGATAAGGATGCAGGAAGCTGCCCCCACATTGAGAGCTCCTCTGGGCTCTGTCCCCATCTTGATGGGAACAAACATAAAGGATAAGGGAAGGGCCAGAACCACTTTGGGGACCAGCAAGGTTGATAGGTATCATGGTGAGGCACCCATTATCCACTTCCTCTCTTTATTCTCCTTACCTATGGTGGATAACCGTGTGTCACTGCTCACACTCAAGTGATGAGCGAGGAAAGGAAGTAAGAAAGGAAAGATGAGGTGTCACCAGCCACCTGCATATCAAGCTATTGCTCTCATATTTCCCCTTTACCAAAAGATGTGACTTCCAAATGCTTTCTTATTTTCCATTTGTTCCCTGTTTTCTTACTAGCCAGATCCTAAGGGATCACCTGACCTGGTGTCCCAGGTACAGGACAGTATCTGAAGAGCTTTGTAGGAGGTTTTCAGTGGCACCCAGGCAAAGCGTCAATCGCAGCAGGTTGCACGGTAGGAAACAGCACTTCTTTCCAGTGCTCCTTCAACTTTCTGACCTCATCAGGGAGGATAATTGGTCCTTGCTAATCACCTTTTTTTTTTTTTTTGCCTGCCTGTACAATAGAACGGAGCCAGAATTGAATAACATTGTTTTGTTGACATTGTATTTGTTTTTATGTTGTCTTTAGGTTGAAAGTTTTTCTGATTTTTCATTTAGACTCATAATAGAATCCCTTTTACAACATAAATTTAGGCTTTAAAAGGAACCAATTTAAATTCAATGTAAGTTTCTCAGTGCAATTCAGGTGAATGACTATATGGCATAAATCAAGAGAGGAAGAAGCAAGTGTTTGAAAGGGGGGAGACACTAACTTGGCTTGACTTTCCAAGTTAACATTTAGGGAAACTGCGTCCTTGAGAGCTTAGATAAACTGCATATAGACATCTAAAGAAAGTTTTGCCTTCTTCTTTCATCCATTTGTTTCTCTCTTTTAATACAATAAGATCTCACCGTGTACTACACATAGCATTGGGTCTCAGGTCCCCTGCTTCCCCACTCCAGCTCCTCTGCATGTTCAGGAGACCCTTCACCACCCATCCCACCCTGGAAGGGGAAAGAGGACCTGGAAGGGAAGGGTGTGATTTCTATCCAGAACTTGTGTATTAGAATGCCTACAGCTGCAAGCAGCATAATAACCAACTAAAAGGTGTTTAAACCAGATGGGGTTATTACTTTATCATTCCTCAGGATGACAATGGAGAAAGGAGATCAATATTGACCAAATAAGATAATAAACTAAGAAAGTTCTGAATGCAAACTTAAGTGAAAGATCTGCTGTGGCATCTTAGGGTTTCAGTCAAATGAAGTGGAAGCAAGCAGCCATCTCCCTCTACCAAGCACCCCAGGATAGTGCTCATGTAGATAGAGAGGAAGGGTGTCACACTGGTACCCACAGCAAGTGGAATGAGCCTAGGGGGTGGAGCAAGGGGCAGATTCTGAGAGGTGACACTTGCTGCCATCAGAGTGTGTGGCCTGCCAAGCAGGCAACTGGGTGGAAGGATGGAACACAGCACGCGGCAGTGAGGATGCGTCTAGCCGGCAACTAAGCAGCAGCTGATGCAAAGCACTCATCAGACCAGCAAGGACCTGGCTCCCTGAGTCAGGGCAGAAGCATAGAAAAGCACAGAATCCACACCAGACATCTGAGATGCCACCTGTCTGTCTAACCACAGTTTTTGAACTTTTTATTAAAGTAGAACCTGCATGATTACAAGGTATGAATCTTAAGTGTATACTGTGATGAATTTTCCCAAACTGAACACACCCATGTAAAAAAGCACCCAAATTCCTAAACAGGACACTGCTCTGGAGGCCCCTCGAAACAGCTTTCCAGTCAGCTGCCCTCCACAGGGAAGGCTCCCCCCTGCTTTTACGCGACTGTGCGATTTTGTCCTCTGATTTCTTTGCCATATGTCATGGTTCCAGACTTCACTCCTCTTTGTGTTTGGCTGTGGTTCATTCTTTCTCATGGCTGAGTAGCTTTCCAGTGTGAACATACCATGATCCCTTTATCCTTCCTCCATACACAGGCACGTGGGTAGTTTCCAATTTGAGGAATTGCTGACCCTCCTGTTGTGAACATTTAACTGAAAGTTTTTGGTGCACAAATGTATGCTGTCCTGTGAAGCACATACGGAGGGGGACAACGGGGACTGTGTTAGTCAGCTTTCGCTGCTGCAACTAAGTGACCTGACCACAACAAATTCAGGAGGAAACGTTTATTTTGAGGTTTTAGAGGTCTTAGTCCATAGAAAGTGGCTCCATTCCTCCAGGAGTGAGAGAGGGAGCAGAGAGCTCAAGGCATCGCATCAGTAAACAGACCAGAGAGAGAAACTCCACAACAGATGAGAATACATACTCCTAAGGACCCACCTCCTCCAGCTGCACCCTGCTAGCCTACAGTTGCCGGTTAGTCCCCTTATGGGGATTGGTTAAGGCCTTTATATCCCCATCGTCTCATCTCAGCCTTCCCCAATTGTCACACTTGAGCTTTTTGGGGACACCATCACATTCGAGCCATAACGGTGACCCACAGGTCCAGTCTCATTTTAGCTCTTATCACCCTCTTTTCTCTTTACCGGTGCTATGGGCCTCCTTACAGATGCCATGTTTTCTCCCTGGAGTAGCATCCCCCTCATTCTCCGCCTGGCTACTCCTCACCTGTCATCGAGGTTTGGAATGAAATGCCACTTTGGGGGAACCCTTCGCTCTGCTCCCCTCCTGTTCTGCCTCCACCCCTGTTGATCAGCTTCAGCATTGCAGCTCTTCACACACAGCTTTGACTGAACAGCCACTGTGTCATTCCGCACATGTAGGATCTCCAGCTTCAGGTAAAGGGTACATCTGAATTGTCTATCTGGGGCCACCAGGACCTAGACGAGCAGGAGACATGATAGTGGCTACTAAATAATTATTCGTTGGATAAGTGGGCAGCACCTAAGGCCAGTGCGTGTCTGATAACACTTCATTCCATGTGACCCAAGGCTTTAGCTGATGGGACAGGTAAACAATTGATCAAAGGAATATTTTAGTATCCTCTAGGCCAAGCACCATGCTGATGATGTGGTCATTCAGTTCCCCCTGATTATGAGCAGGTTCATTCCCAAGACCTGCAATTGAGCTGAGTCTTCAGGCCAGGCAAGGAAGCCCTTGTGCAAGGGGAGATTTGGCCCTAGGAACATGAGTTTTACAAACAGTCCTCAAAGTGAGTCTTCCTTCTAAGTGAGGGAAAGCGATTTTGGTCTAAGGATAGGACTCTACAGCCCACTTCCTCCTTTTTTCTCTTAGGATACTTTCTTGTGATCACTGCCTTATGGGCTATAATAGCTGGTTGTCCACCCAGTCTGTACGTAATGGGACATCCCTACCCCAAATCACAGCCAGCTTTCATATTTTTCTGGGCCTTAGGACAGTAACCTGTAAGAAGATGCTAATGTTTAATAACTCTAACAATTACATATGTCCAGGAACCAAAATGTGATGTCAGAAATTCTTTTTTCAGAATTACAACCCCAATTTCATTTTTAATAGATGTCAGTGGTTGGTAAAAATAAAAACAGCAACAATGAAACACATTACATGATTGTCAAATAAAATGTATTTATTAGTTGCTGTATCTCCCTAGATAATCATGGTGTTCCCTCCTTTATCACAAGATTTTTCTAAGCTGCATGGGAGCTGACAGCACAGGAAAGCACTGGAAGAGGAAGGAGCAGTGGAAGGTGGCGATGACTGTTTTGAAGCTAATTTTTCTCACTAGCTCCTCAAAGCTGAGGAAGAGTGGGTGGAGAAAGGCACTGGGAGCCAGAGAGTTGGGAAATGGGAAATGCATGGGGTACCTCCTCATCATTTCTTTCCAACCAGTGGTTTCCATATTTCCAAGATGCTATTCTGTTTTTGACATTAACTGTAAAGTAAGAATCAGGTCATGGATTCACGGATGGTGACAAAGTCATAGTCAAAATAAGATTAAGGCAAGTAATGCTTTTTGTTTTGTTAGCAAACATAGGTATTCAGCTAAGAAATAAAAAAATCATTAAGAATCCATATACATGCATAATGCTATTTAATGAAGTACAGAAATTTTATTGCTTTTTAATTAAACGTCAAAGGTAATAGAATAAAGAAGTATTTTGATTTCAAGGAATAAAGAATTTGGAACAAATTGCCAAAGAAGTGTCTTTGCATTTCTATGTCAGGAAATGTGTTCTGATTGATTTGCTGATTCTTTCAAGGAAGTGGCAAACAGGGAAGCAAACTTTTCCTTCTTCCCCATTTTGATGGGTAGTAGATTCCTCTTCCGATTGGCATGAGCCTATTAGCCCAAAATCTACTGTCTACTTCACCCTACCTTTCCGCAAAAACAAAACAAAATTTAAATGTTAATTTTAGGTTATTTTTATTTAAAATATTTAATTGACTAATAAAATGCAAGGTGAAGCAAAATTATTACTATTAATCATTATTAATAATTATTACTGTTAATAATCCAAAAATTCATTTTTAACTCTTTTCAGTGAGGTTTTTCAAGTCATGTATATAGTTTTGTAATCCCCATAGAAATTTCTTTTGTTTCCATGTGTCCCTTATAGACATTAACAAAGACAAAGATTTATGCAACCTAAATTTAGGAAATTCGATAAAAGTTTGACGTACGAAAAAACTATATATCAATGAAGAGGGAAATAGTCACTCAGCATGATGCAGAATTTCTTTTTATTGTTGGGCATATTTAAACAAGCAGCATAGAATTTGTATATCATGGACACTTGAGAATAGTTTCTTCACATTGTATACATGTATTGAATTATTCTGTACCCCATCAAAAATGTACATTATATGTTAATTAAAAATAAAAAATTTAAAAATACAGAAAAAGCTTCTTTCTTCTCTTATTTGTTAACACAGTCACTCACTCATTCACTTCTTTATTCTTCCATTCCACACTCATTGAATTCCTTACTCTAGTCTTGTTAGTTCCTGTGTGAGCTTTGGAGATAAAAGTGTTTGAGGTTTTATCCTTAGGTTGCTTACAAGTCCTTCCTCTTGACATTTTTTATTATTTTTGTTTACATAATTCATCTCCTTGTCAAAAGGAATTGAACTTGGGCTGGAGCAGTGGCTCGGCAGTTATGGCGCTTGCCTGGCATGCGTGTGTCCTCGAGTTCAAACCCTAGCAGAATGTACACAATAATGTCTCAGTAATGTCTCAGCGCAACGAAAGCCACATGAAAAACTAAATAAAATTGATTCTCTCTCTCTATCTCTCTTTAATTTCTTTTTTAAAAAGGAATTGAACTTGGTTCCATCCAGCTCATGGTCTGAGCCTGGTCTTTTCCTCTAACACTTGCCTGTTTAGGTATGTGGTACCAAGCTCATAATTCAAAATCCAAAGAACACACATGAAATTGAACATGCAGAAGTAAATATAAGCAATCAAAAAAGCCAAAATAAAGAGCACATTAACCATTGAAAGGTGAGATCTCTATGAATCACCTGCTATGTACCAGTCAATTTGAGAGGAAATAGTAATGAAAGAACTAGATAAAAAAATCCCTGCTATTGTGTTTTTAACATCTGGAACAATCCCAGAGTAGGTTACATTTGCTTGAAGCTTTATTCACAACTTCACCCCGTGTCCCTAGCAACCTATCTAAGGCTTAACGAGGTGAAGCAGTTTGCCTGAGGTGTCACAGCTGGAAGGCAGCAGAGCTAGAATTGGAAGCCAAAATAATGTTCTATCCATTTCACACTAATACCTCCCAAATGATGGGGATGATTTGACAACTGCCTGGAGAGTTAGACCAATCCAGATCTATCCTTTCTTCACCATCTCCTGTCTTTGGGATTTTTTTTTTCACTGAAGAAGGTTTGAAACTAAGATAGGACTGACAATTTTCAGCTCTAAGAGCTTAATAGATATTAGTATTCTAATATCTATTGCTGAATAGATACTAGTATTCTCTAAAGGCCTTTTCTGGAGGGGCTGTGGAGATGTCTTCCTACCCTAATTATTGGACCAATGTGCTTCTTATAGACATATATAGGAGGCATACAGCTACTGTGCTGAACCCCATGCCTGCTCGAAGACCTCATGTGCCATTGCTGTTCTCCAAGCTCATGCCCTCCTGATCTGTAACACCCTCCTACATTATCCATTGTCCTTCCTTTGGTGCCCATCCAATCATTATTCAGGACTTAGCAAGGGCCTTCCTCAATAAAACCTTCCACAGTCACCTTCTTTGTTTGTCTCACTAGACCCTTTGTCGAACTTCCCTCCCCAATTTAATTTTTTTTGCAACATGCCAAGGTTGGTTTCTTATTTGTCTCCCCAACTTGATTAAGAGCCCTAGAAGTCAAGAACCTATCTTATTTGTCTTCCTTTCCTAGAATCTGTCCTTAAGTCTGGCATAGATTGTTTCTTAGATCCATTTTTTAATTGAATGAATGACTCTGTGTATCAAGGAGGGGAGGGTTTAAAAAATGAGTAAATAATTGAATAAGTAAGTAAGTGGTTAAAAGAGTGAAAGAATAGTGGGAAAATTGCACTTGTGGTCAAGACAAGTTGTTAAGATACTGATCAATGTCAATCTGACAGGTCAGGGTGAAAGTGATTTACCATGAATGATCCCTTCCTAAATTCTTTCTTTCCTTCTCTTTTCCAGATTACTTGCTTATTTATTTATTACTTATTTATTTTTGATTATTTATATTTATTTATTTATCTTAGTACATTCCAATAGTTGACCCTGTCTGGAAGTATGGCAGTGGCCCTTACCTGGAGTTGTAGACCAGAAATAGTTGTCCAGACCAACACTATGGCCCCAAATAACTTATGATCTCTATGAAACCACTTTGGGGATGCATTAAATTATTAAAAGACAGAAATTATAAGATTTTCTTGATCTGAAAACAAGTAGAATTACGTCTACTGAATCCACAGCCTGAGCTATTACAGATCCACCTTCCCTTACTCAATTCCAAAACTCAAAACACCCTGAAAATCCAGTCTTACCACAACTCATTTGGTGACATGAGTATGATCTTTACTGACTGCACTTAGTGGGAAGTAGTCTTCCATTTTGCTACAGAAATATTTCCATGTTTGATTGGGAATATAGCCCAGTCCCTGGAGAGGTGTTATATAATATGAAAAGGAATGGACTATGTTTTCTAAAATCCAGAGATGATTTTTGAAGCATATCAAGTCACAAAGAGGTCAGACAAGGGACTGTGAGTTTCTCTTATATCTAAGAGTAAAGTTATCAAAGCCCAGTGGGAAGTCCAAAGTTAGGAGGCTCCCAGAAGACTAGATTAAAAATCCAGAACCGTTTGCAGGAGGAGAAATAAGAAGAAGGAGCTTAAAAAGCAGAGAGTGCTCACCTCCTGTGAACCAGACCCCACCCCTGAGGACTTGGGTATATGTGGGGATTGCCCCAGGATGTTCATAAGACAAGGCTGTCCCAATACCCTGACTGTCAAGTGACTACTCTGGCCTGGATCCTCATATGGCCAAGCACCCTCACACTCATCTTCAAATGTTAGTTTACCATTCCTCATGCTGATGAAAGTTGTGCCCTGAAAATGCTTTGCATGTGTGTTATGTCAAAAGTAGCTATGTCCTTAGTGCATAATCCAGGGCCTAGCAATAAAAGGACTCAATAAACTTTAATGAATACGCATAATATGCTACTCTTTATAATGTGCTTTTATATGCATTATCTCATTTAATCTTTATAATGATCCAGTGATTCAATCAAGTGAAATGAGTCCCAAGAAGGTTAAGGCACTTGCTCAAGATCAAGCAAGCAGAGTTCTGCTGGGACTTGCACCAGAGACAACCTGTTAAAACCCTAGTTTATTTCTTTGGCACCACTGTTGTCCCCCTCCTTTGCATCCTGGACACTTAGAATCGAATATTGGTAAAATTACTTGGTCAAGAGAAAAGCTTTAAACTAAGAAAATGCAGCTGCTAAGTTATTAGGAGGTGTGAATGGATTTTATGTAGGGCCATCTGAAGATAATGCCCTAAGCTATGTCTAATCTAGTGAGAAACCCAAGCTTGCTAGGAAAAGAGGTTGCCATGAACGCAGATAGGAGCTGTACAGAGGCCAAAGTTCATTCCAGGGCACCCCAGGCTCCAGCACTGCTCCACCCCTGTCTGGCCATCTCTGGAGCTGACCTTAGGCCAATGAAGGAAAGTAGTCTTGTGAAGGTTAATGGAGAAAGCAGTGATCACTTTGTGACTAGGTAGGTGTAGGGCCAGTGCTCAGCTCAGGTAATAGAAGTGGAGATTGCTGAAAAAGTTCCATAAACATCTGCATCTGCAGGGTGAGAGCCACTCCCCCTGTGAGAACAAGTCTGTGAAGGAGGTTCTAACCACATATGCAGTCATTCCAATCTCCTCCCAAGGCGGGATGATTCAGCCTGGCTCCTCAATTCTCCTCCATGGCCTCCTCCTGACCTCTAGAAAATCGGTGCTGGGTCAGTAGGGAGTGAGGCATGAGGACAGGGTGGGGACCTGTGTCCAGGGATCCTGCATATCTCAGCAATTAGCAGGGTCCCGGAGTCACCACTTCCCCATGACTTTCCACACCAGGGAAGGGAGCATGTCTCACACTCAGTATACCTCTATTTCCAGCAACATTAAATGGACACCTCCCTCACTCTGAGCTGCTTGCAAGCTGGTCACAAATATGCTGTGTGAACTCCAGGTCAAGCCTCTTATCCCCTGGTGACAGCATGACAGCACCAAAGAAACCAGGCGAGGCCTCTTTCTCCTCTCTTGTCCCTGGCCTGGCCCAGAACATCAGGAGATACCCCATTGGATGATCTTATTTCCCCCATTCAGGGATCCCTTGTCCAGAACTCTGCATTGTGTGTGTTTGCAAGAGCCATGTTAACTGGAGGGTGTGAGCCTTGGAGAAGAGGTTCATGCAACCTAGTGAGGCAGGATTCATCTGGTCTCCAGGGAGTTTGTTAAATGCAAAGTCCTTGGGCCCAGTATACACTCACTAAACCAGGATGTTGGGGTGTGAGGAGTCCAGGAATATGCATCTTACCAAGTTCCACAGCAGATTCTGATGTGGAGGATGCAAAGAACATTATCTGAGAAATACCTGTATAGGCTTTGGGACTCAAGCCTGAATTCAAACACTAGCTGCACTGGGTGTCCTTGGATGATTAGATTTGTCGCTCCTTATGTGCAAGAGATTTATTCCAAGATGTTCTGAAGATGTCTGAAATTACAGAAAGTACTGAACCCCATACGTACTTTTTTGTTATTCATCCACACTCATGGTAAAGTTTAATTTATAAATTAGGCACAGCATGGGATTAACAATAATATAAAAGACCAATTATAACAACGTATTGTAAAGAATGCTCTGCATCACTAGCAATAAGAGAAAATCAAGTAAAGACTTCACTGAGATTCCACCTCACTCTAGTCAGAGTGGCAAAAATGAAGAATATGAACAATGACAGATGCTGGAGGGGCTGTGGGAAAAGAGGAACACCGTTACATTGCTGGTGGGACTGCAAACTAGTACAGCCACTCTGGAAAGCAGTGTGGAGATGTCTCAAAAAATTAGGGCTAGAACCACTTTATGACCCAGCTATCCCACTCCTGGGTATCTTCCCAAAAGAGCTAGAATCAGCATATTATAGAGAGACAGCTTCATCAATGTTTATAGCAGCTCAATTTACTACAGCTAAATTATGGAACCAACCCAGATGCCCCTCACTTGACTAGTGGACTCAAAAATTTTGGTACATATATACAATGGAATGCTACTCAGCTATCAGAGAAAATGATATTGCATTTGCAGCCAAGTGGATGGAGATGGAAAAAATTATGCTAAGTCAAGTATCCCAAACTCACAGACTCAAGGGCCGAATGTTTTCTCTCATTTGTGGAAGCTAGAATACAAGCGGAAACAGTACAATAGATAGCTAACATAACAATTACCTCAACATGTATGAATTTTTACACCATTATGGGGAACCTTGCCTAGGATGCTGGGGGATGCCGAAATGGGGGCAGGGAGAGGGGAAGGGAAAAGGAAGAATATCAAGGAGATCGGAGTGAGGTAGTGTGGGGGAATCTAATCAGAGGGGAACCTCCAACTTCCATGAGAAGTCCAATTAACTTGGGGTTTAAGTAGGGGGAAACGTGGAACCATGGGGAACCCAAGGGGGGAAACCATGGAATGGCACCAGCCTTGGCTTGTTCTGTCATTACACTTTTGTTCTTGATTGTTGGATGATGAATCCCTCCTAATTGTAGGACCACGTTTAACGAATAAAATAAATAAATAAAGCTTATGAATTGTTTATTTCTGGAATTTTAGTATCTTCAGACTGAAGTTGACTATGGGTTCCTAAAAACCACAGAAAATGACAATTGTGGATAAGGAGGACTGTTGTAATTCCTCTGAGTCTCAGGATTCCTGTATAAAATGAGGCTAATAATACCTACTTTTATACAATGGTATGGATTAGAGGGCCTAAGTGCACAAAGCATCTGACAGAGTCGGCCATAAACAGCAGCCACGTTCCTGGGCTGTGGACCAGTTTGTGTGAGTCCAGTGACCTTCCTCATTTCCCCCCTCCTGACAGCAACTCCTGAGATGCTAGACTGTGTTTTCAGGCTTTAACTCAGTGAGCAGAGCTTGTGTATCTGTGACGGGCAAACTACTCCAAAATGTCCATGTACTGATCCTCAGAAGTGTCAGAAACGCAGGTGGAAGTTGAAATGATGGTCATTAAGCAGCTTACTTTAAAATAGGGATGTTATACTAGATTATCACAGGAGACGCAATTTAATCGCAAAGGCCCTGAAGAGTGGAAGAGGAGGACATAAGGGGCCAAGAATGACGCAGTGTGGGAAATCCACTTGTTGCTGCTGGTTGTGACAGTGGAGGAAGGGACCACCAGTCATGATCGTGGGCAGCCTCTAGAAGCTAGAAGAGACAAAGAAGGAAACCATCTCTCCCCAGGGCATTCAGAAGCGAGCAACACCCTACCACAGTGAGACCCAGGTAAGAATTTTGAGTTATAGCATTATATGATAATAAGTGCATATTACTTTAAGCCCTAGTTTTTCAACAATTTATTACAGCAGCAATACGAAACAAATGCAGTACCAAAGATAGAGTGCAGAGTTCTAGAATCCTCTTTTACGTATTTAAGGAGGCCTTTTCACTCCGTGATGATATCAGTGTTTCTGTCATCTTTAGGGTCCAAGTGTCTACTACTAAGGGCAATGAATGTAACTCCTACATGAATTTCCTTCCCACTGTGTGATAATACTATTAATCATAACAGTAACACAGTTCAAAAATATTGTGTGCTATGTGCTGAGTACTTTGTATCTCATTTAATTATCAAACCATCTAAAAAATGAGTTCTATTACTAAGTAAATTTTATGTAGGGAAACAGTCTGGGAGAGGTACCTTGAGCAAGGCCGCACACAGGTAAGAATAAGAGTCTGGATTTTAGACCAGATTTGCCTGTTCCTATTTCTAAGCTCCTAATTGCTTATTAAAAGTCCAGCTCTGCCCTATGGCCAATGAAGGAAATGGTATATTTTACATTACATCTCAGCTCAAGACATCTGCTAAACTAACCCTCTATAAGAACATGCCTCTCCTGGTCTGGCAGCCCATCATCTCCAAGGTTCCATAGGTAAATCTGGGAGGGGTAGACAGTGTTTTGGAACCCTGCTATTGCCATGATTGGTGGCATCAAGAGAAAAGTTTTGGAGAGCCAACCTTAAAATTTCACAGCTGGGCATAAACCATGTCAGGTTTCCCCAACCATTTGGAAAAGACACAGGGTGAAAGGTGGGGCCCAGATTCTTCTCCATCAGCCACTGTCATGCTGTGTGACCTTAAGCAAGGACTTGACCTCCTCCCGTCTTGCCTGAAAATGGGACCAATTGCTCTAACACCTCCCCATCTCTCCTGGCTGGTGTGGAAATCTAATGAGATCATGTTTGTAGAACATGATCACGGATTGCAAAAGCAACACACCCTTGCAGAGTCCAATGATGTCTATTATTTAACTTTTTATAACTCGAGGTGAATGTGGCTCATTATTGTCATAATTAGTAATAACTACTGTACTAAACCACACCAGAGAAAAGAATGCTCTCCCACTGTCTTCTTCAGCAGGATCTGTTGTGCAAACATTCCTAGAAAAAAAATCAACAAAGCCATAATGTTCTAACATGTTGTACAGAATTTTTTTTAATTTTGAAAAAAAGAAAGTTCAAGATGACACCTTGAACATTAGATTAAGGTCTCTGCCTGCTTAGAAAGATTTTGTTAGGTGATAATGCCCTTTGCAAAATGGCTTTCCATCGGGGGCATGGGAGTGAGTTGGCCCCAATGGTGAATCTAATGAGAAGCGAAGGGCAGGAATGTCCTAGAAAGCAAGGTCAAGGCACCTGGAAGGCACCCCAGATGTAGGAGGATGCCCCCATCACCCAGAGGGAGCAGGGCCATTGCTGAGTATTCAGAACTACCATAATCACTGGGATCCTCTAGACACAGAAGCGGCTGTCATGTGCACAGAAGATGGAGTCTCCCTCGAGTCCTGCCCTGCTCCACTCTGCTGCCACTGGTAATTCAGAATCCAGGGGTTATCATCTGCTTCTCACATGCCATACATGAAAGAGTCTACGCATCCGGTCACAGTGGTCTCCAGGTGCCTGGGACAGTTTATTAGACCTGATTCAAGCCCATTGTCTTCCTTCATCCCCTCCCTCCTCTCTGCTTCCGCTTTCCTTTCACCAGTCAATTGGCAGCACTTAACAAGGACCCATTATAAAAACAGACACCATGCTCGGAAGAGCCAGTGATATTTTCACTCTGTAAGAGTGCACACACCAGTGTGAAGATTGTCCCAACACACACCATTTTGTGACTTTCTGGTTGTCACAGCATTAAGTGTAGAATGTAGGGCAAATAAGGGAAGGCCTTAATCCAGCCAGGCCAGATGGGGGGCTTCAGTGACATGGGGATCTAATGCATAGAACCAGGAGAAGGGGAAACACGGGTTATGGGTCAGTCTCATCTACGTCAAGGCTCGGATCTGGATCTGCCTTTTCACCTGCTATGTGACCCTGGGCCTCAGTGACCTCAACAGTAATAGGAGGGTAATGCTCACATTGTGATGCTGTTGCAAGAGGCCTGGTACAGTGCCTCATGTATCAGCAACACCCAGATAGGGACACCTAGAGAGCACACCCTGCATTTAAGCAAATGTGAATGTCCCTGACTGTGGGTTGACTCTGCAGCCTGCACAGGCTTGCCCCCTTCATTTCATAAACCTGTAGACCTGCAACCCGGATTGTATGGGATCTGATACTTAGGGCTTCACCTCTAGCTCTATTTCCACCACGAATATAAGAAGTCATAGTAGAATAGCAACAATACTGCCCCCGAGCCCTGTTTCCCTCAATTATGATAAACTCGTATTTGGAGGACATTGTCTCATTTCCCTGAACTCCACCAACACAGTGACTGGACAACTCTTTACATGTTGTGTATGAGTCTTTGAGTATTTGAGAACCTCGTGAAAGTTTTTAATGAGCATGTGTGTGTGTTCCACCAAGCTTTCCTTGGGCAGTTTTGAGTGAATCATCAACAGAATCTCACTTTTTTTTTTAAGAGAGAAAGGGACAGTGAGAGAGAGAGAGAGAGAAAGGGAGCATCAATTTTATTTAGTTTTTCATGTGGTTTTCATTGCTCCGACACTTTGTTGTGTACATGGTGCTGGGGTTCGACCCTGCATCCTTGCACATGCCAGGCAAGCACTGTAACCAGCCCAAGAGTCCCACACTTGATTCAAAATAAAAGACCTAACAGGAGTTTTAAAAATTCTAATATCTATTGCTAGAGAATGTGTGAAGAAATGAACATCTTCATGTATAGCTGGTGGAAGCAGCTTTGGTATAACTTCTTTGTAGAGCAATTTGGTGATGCCTTTTGAAAACCTTATTAATGTCTATACTTAAAATTTAGCCTAGTGAAACTACTTGTAAAAGTTTATCCTAATAATCATGGATGTGTATAAATAATTGTCTTCAAGTATACTTATTGCATAACCCTTTATAATAACAAAAATTTGGAAACAACCTAAATTACAGTGCAGTAATTGTACAGTAATAATGTCTCATTAAATACATCATGATACAATAAAAAGTGCAATCTTTAATTACCTTGTAACAACACAAAATCTGGTTAGAGTATATACATGGAAGAAAAACAGTTCAAAATCCCTTTTGTACAGTCTCATCTAATTTTGTGAATTTTTAAAAAATGCTTAAAACTGAACAAGACATATCTAAGTCAAAATGTTAATAGTAGTTATTACTAATGAGTCGTATGCATGCATTCCTGAACTTTCCAGGTTTTCTAGAATCAATGCTTTTCTTGTGTAGTAAAAGAAGGAGGAGGGGGAGGCAGAGGAGGAAGAAGAAGGAGAAGGAAAAGGAAAAGGAGACAATCAGAAAATATTAAAGCTAAAGCTTACAAGCCAGTGGATTTGAATTCAAATGGGATTCACTCTATAGAAGTTTGTCCCAGGATAAGCTACTTATTCATTCTGAGACTCATATTTTTTCCATCAATAAAAGGTAAGTGGTACCTACCCTATAAGGTTGTAGGAAATAACTTGTGTACAGAGCTGTACACACATCAAGAACTCAATGAATGTATGTTCCCCTCACTTCATCCTCCATGATCTCATTAACAGAGAAGATGGTGTACCTAGTTAACCACAGCTAGTTAATCAGACAAGGCTCAATGAAGGTGGCAGGACCAGAACTTAGGCCTGAGGCTAAATCAGATAGGATTTGTAGAAAGGGTGAAGGGCTTCAGCAAAGGTGTGGGAACACACTGTGCAACACCTAGGGCACTGCTGCCTCACTCTCCTCTGCTCTTCCACTAGAACGATATCTAATGCTGACCTCACATACTATCACTTCTACCAAAACACTACTGTTTTTTACTGCTGTATTAGCCATTTGTTTATCAAATTACTCCTAGATTTTGTGGCTTAGTCAATAAATGACAATCAACACCATACCATTTTTGTGGGTCAGGAATTTGGGAGTAGCTTAACTGGGAAGTTCTGGTTAAGGCCTCAGCTAAGGCTGTGGTCATCTGAAGGTATGACTTGGGCTAAGCTCCCTCCTTCCAACATGACCCCCCACATGTTGTTGGTAAGCTGACATTTGGCAGAAGGTCCCCATTCCTTGTCACATGGACCTCTGCACAGAGATGCTTCAGTATCCTCATGACATAGCAGCTGGTTTTCCCCAGAGTGAACAGTCAGAGCGAGCAGTAGTTGCAATGCTTTTCACAACCTAGTCCTAGAGGTCACACTCTTCCATTTCACAGTGTTCTCCTGGTTACTCAGGTCAGCTCTGATCCTTGTACAAGGGGATGAGGATGACTTGGGAATGGATGGACGCCAGAAGGTGAGAATCCTTGGATCTCGGAAGCTGACTCCCACAACCACCCTTATGGTGCACCCTCCCAAACATCAGCATGGCCCTCCTCCTTATAGCAGAGTCTCTGCTCAAAAGCCACCTTATGAGGAAGGTTTTCCTTGAGCTCTCTCATGTAATGGCACCTCTCCCACTGTTCTATCACTCTCTCTCTCTCCTCTTACTGTTCCATTTTTCCTGAGAGTACTTACAACATCAAACATTTTATGTGTTTATTTATTTATAATTTCTTCCCACCTCCACCAAGTGCAGTATGAGTGACATGAAATGTCTGTTGTGTTCTCCACTGGTACTCAGGGGCCAGTAATTGCTAACTGAATAAGTGAAGGAAACACGACATCATCTAACACTTGTGATGCTCTCGCTGAACTTTCTTATGTGTTACCTATAAACTAATTGATAATAGTCACCTTGATGCTACCACCCTGTTCATAAGTCCTTCTAAAATTGGTGGAGCTGATCCTCTGAATGCACCACCCTCTTGTCTTACATCCTTCCCAGCCCAGCCTCAAGAGCATTGTCACCTTCTACTTCTGGGGACCTTCCAGAGACAATATTCTCCTCTTTTGTTTAGCACAGTGTTGATCCTAATAGGAGACAAAGTGGCAGGAGAATAATGGAGATATTTGGTATGGCAGGGACATGAAACCATAGAGGTGATATTTACCATATACTTACCGAATGCTAACCATGATTGAAAGCAATTAATGTGGACTAGCTCTTACATTATTTTTCACACCCATCTGCAAGGAAGTTACTATCATTCATATCATTCTATAAAGGAGATGACTACACAGGGTCACTTAGCTAAGAATTGCTATTATAATACTAAATTCACGTGGTTGGGTTTAGAGTCTTTCCTTGAGCAATTATGCAACAGCATTTTAAGACCTTCAATAACCAAATGATTCATGGAGTCTTGGGAATTGCTGTCTAGTTGTTAGGACAGAAAGAAAGTTCCCAGGGAATGTCACCTGTCAGAAGTGGCAACCAGCAAACTTTATTAAATTTGGAGATCCAATTCACTTCTTTTCACTTCTATAAAATTTTATTTGATTTATTTATGCTAGCACTACTTATGTAGCATCCTACTATTTTGCTTACTTATTATTTTGCTTACTATTATTTGTATAGCAAGTTATCATTTTTTTTTTGTAATTCTTCATTACTTTATCATGACTGCTTCAGGAGTAAAGTCCTGTAACATTATCATTTCTTAATTTTCACAGATTAAAAATGTACCTGGCCTGTGGTAAGCTATGTGAATACACAAATATTACCTCTGTTTCTATAATACCCTCTCCTGAGCTAATTTTCAAAACCTAGCACCTCTGAAAGATAGGCTAAGATATACTTTGTTTATTGAATGGATAGTTATGGCCTTCCATAGGGGCTATAACCACATTAAAATGAAAAGTTAAGCAAATGATGACTTCCCAAGAAATTCAGCTCTGAAATCTCCTCCAGAAGTACAGTGTTCATGAGCAGCCCTTAAAGCATTCTAGCCCTGTTCTAATAGGGCAACGAGCTATTGCACTTAAATACCACTCACCATGGCATCCCTAAGCAGCGTTCCTCCCACTACCAAGCATATGCATCACCTGCCTTTGGCCCTCCTAGTAGCTTTGATGAAAGGAGACTTAGAGAAGTGGTCCGGTCGTTGGGAGAACACCAAACTGTCATGCAGCAAGAAATCAGCATTAGCTTCCACCAGTCCTTTCTGACCACAGGGTTCTGCAGGGCTCAAAAATGCTCCCGGCCTTGCCAGGAGAGTTGGACAGACAGGGTAACGCAATGGGAAAGCTGTGAAGGGTGAGAGCTACATTCTTTTAAAAAGTGGGAAACGCTTCCAGACTTTCAAAAAGAAAGGAGCCTTCCAACATAAATGAATATGGAGTTAGTGCCAACCTGCCCATCAGGAGGCATGATATGGTATCCTTTAAGTGTCACCTATATGGAATAAAAAGTGCTGTGGCTTAGGGGATGAGAGATGTGGCCTTTCACAAGGCCCTCCTCATATCAAAACCTTGGTTTCTTCATTGTGAAATGAAAAGATTGAAGTACATATTTGCTTTGTCCCCCTCCTCCTTTAAATGTTTTGACAATATCCAAATAAGGGTTCAGGTTTTACCTGTTAGTTTTAGGAGCAGACGTTGAAGACAGCAAGTTTATAATAAGATTTTTGTAAAGACTTTATAATTTGCCTGCTTACTTTAGCAACGAAAGGAAAGAAAACATCTGAATAATAGCAAAAGCCTTTACAATATGAAGTTAGTCATTTAAGACGTCAGAGCAGTAATTCTAATTGCATGCCTTACCCCAGCTTGGCCCAGTCGGGTCTTCATCTCTCCGCTGCAAGATGTTTGTTTGATCCCCACATTGAATATATATCCATCACTTTACTTTGGACAACGCTTAACATGAGACAGTGATTATTAGGTGAGTAGTGAATTACATTGGACTGAATTGAAACCTGGTTTGACACACTCTTATCAGATACCCCATTGCATTTCAAATTGGTCCAAAATATCTTTAGTGATATAAGTTGGCTCTCAATGATGAGGTAAGTTATATGGGAAAAGATTGGGAGCACTCTGTTCTCCCAGACATGTAAGAAGAAATATAGAGCGTTAAGAGTGTCTAGAGCCAGGCACAGCGGTACATGCCCATAATCCCAACTCAGCTTGAGAGAGAAGGATCACAAGTTGAAGGCCACCTCAGTAAACTAGCAAGGCCCTGTCTCAAAATAAATTAAAAAAGAAAAAAAAGGTCTGGGGACATAGCTCAGAGGTAGAGTACCCCTAAGTTAAGTCTCTAGAACCACACTCATACAAAAAGTGTCTAGCCAATAGAATATAGAATGGAATTTAAAAAAAAACAACTCTGCCAGGATCTACAATCTCTAGTTTACCTACTATACAAAGGAGGATCCAGTGTTCAAAGAGTAAATTGTCCACAGAAGCAATTCAAAGATGCCTAATGTTTAAGAAACCCTAAAACACGGGTTCTCCATTAAAACCCATGGAAGGACATTCAGCAATACTGAAACAATTTTGGAGGATAGAGCCTTAGAATCTCAAAGAACTTCTTAGCATTCCACCATGTGTTTAAAGTGGACCAGTCCTCTCTTCTACACATGTTCTATTCTTTCTCTGGTCTCCCAGAAACAGAAAAGAAGACCAGATGGACAGTCTTTCGGCCTGAAATTTATCAGTAATGATGTCAACATATTGAACTGTGGATCCTTTGTTTCTTTTTCTGTATGGAATAAAGCTCACTGGGGTAATGAGGCTATTGGTAAGCACAAATGAAAGCTCTATCCAGACAAGATGAACAATGCTGGTTGTGGTAAGAAAGCAAGTAACATTGGGCAAATGCAGTCTATAAAGACCAGAGCTACAAGATCTGAACATCTTCATTAGTACAGAAATTTGAACTGATTGTCCAAAAATTTATGGAAAAAATGTTTTCCAATGTTTTAAAAAAGCATGATGACACTTTTAAAATGACATTTTAGTGGAATTCCACCATATAAAACATATAAGCAGACAGGATTGAAACTAGGTTATAGAACTCATGGCCCCAGTCCTTCGTTCATCCTCTCCCTTGGAGACAAGCTCAAGGTATTTCTTCAAAAACATATATAGTATGAAAATCCCTGACTCCAAAGGCACAGCTCTAAAGTGGTTTCCTTCCTTATCAAAGCCATCATTAAAAAATTAGAGATGCATTCTTTGGTAAACAAATTGACACTAAAATTGAAATCACTTAAGAATGGACTAAGCCTTTTCTACTGACATTTTAAAAGGAAGAAATATGAAACTTTAAAAAAAAAATCATTACACAAAGTGCCTGGGGATATTTTCCAGTGACCAACAGTTTAAAGGTCTAAGGGTGACAGGACAAGGCCAGCATGGCTGAAGCATACACACAGGACAGGAGTCCCTGGGCTTCTCACCATCTCTCTGCCCAGCATTCAACAGGAGGGCAGCCTGGAAAGCAATCCGGTAGAATGTTGACAGAATTAATCAAGCTCCATTTCCAAGCTTTCTTTTGCTCTCTGGGCTAAAAAAAAATTAGAAGGTTTTGGCTGAATCAGATTTGCTTTGAGATTTCCCCAGAAACACAGTTTTCCTGGGGAAATAAAGCTACTGAAAGGACAGGTTAACTATGTTTGATTTCCTCAAAGCCTATTGCCTGACTTCATGTGAACTGTCTGATTTCCTTTAGACCTTAAGCACATGTCTCAGTGACATGTCATTGCTCATCGATTAGGAGAAAAAACGTTTGTGAATAAATCACAAAGTATAGTAACAAAGTCTTATGCACAGATGACACTAATCTAATTTCAGAGTCTTTTAATGGACTATTTCAATAAATAATAATAAATATCTGCTAGTTATTATATTTTATCTCTGATCCTCATCACCACAGCTAAGTTAAAGTTATCCCTCAATTGTACTAAAGAGAAAAACTGAGGCCAAACAGGAATGGATGAGTTGCCTAGAGTCAGAGAAACTCGTAAGGAGGAGGCTGCTGCCATAGCATAGGAATGATGAGTGCAGTCCTTGGCAGATAGAAGTGGGGTTCAGGACGGCAGGATGTGGAGATCGGTAGGGGCAGCAGAGCAAGCAAAAGACAGAATTTCCTTCAGTAGCTGTAGAAGCAAATGAGGAAATGGCTGATCACCACTTAGAGTAATAGGGCCTCTGATGAGATGGACAAAGGTGGAGGGAAAAGCAAAGGTGGGTGCCCTTCTTCCTTCTGGAGATGAGGGGGAAAGTTAGGAAAAGAGAGCCATGGAACCTGAGCGGAGACTTGAAGTGGCACACACAGGCGACCTGAGGAGCAGGAGGGGACATGGCTGCATGTGTTGTGCACCCAGCTCAGAGAGGCTCAGTGAGGCTGCAGTGAGTGCTGAGATGACCAGAGCGGGGAGTTGGGAGGTTAGACAGGGCCAATACTGCAGGGTGTTCCTTGTGGAGTTTGCCTGATGCCCTGTAGATACAGGGAGGAACGGAACTTCTGTAATATGCTACAGAGGTAGGAATCTAAGTCCAGGGCGGTTCCAACTCTGGCCACCCGTATGTAGTCCACACTCCTTGAAGCCTCAGCATGGGCAGAATCTCACGTGCCCCCAGGTCCCCTCAATCAGAAGCTGGTTTGAACGAGATCCCCGGGTGACTCACACATGCTGTAAAATTGAGAAGTCCAACTCTGAAGCACGTGCACTTTCCAGGATGCTGAGCCCTCGCCTGCTGCCAAACAGCTGCACACTTGAGCTTCTCCCAAGCTGAAGAAGCAAAAGGTGTGGTCTCATTTAGGGCTGTCCTTGGGAACGCCCTCCACATAGGCTCCGCCCCTACCAAACAAATAAGTGTCATCTCCCAGGCAGGTGGAGCCGAGCCCCCGACATTGGTCCACTTGTGGTACTATGCACATGTGATTAATCACTGTTTCCAAAGGCGACCCAACAATCATCACCTCAGAGCATCAGGAAAAAAGGGTCACGGTAGAGGAGCCCCGGGTTCCAAGAGGAGCCCAGCCAGGTCAAGGGTAAGAGGAGCGCAGAGTTGGGATGAGGAAGGTCGCAACTAAGGAGCATTAGGCATTCACCCCGGCTGCTCTGATTGGTAATTAAGTGACTCGTCTACTGGCCGACAGTCCTGCATGTTCCCCGAGGCATCTGTTAGTGCTTCGAAAACCACTACTGACAAAATGAGGTTTGCCCTTGGTACACAGATAATGAGACCGCGCTTGACAGGTGTGGCGCGATTAGAAAATTTCTGCATGAAACTCATTCTGGTCGCCACTCCACAGTAAACAGACTCATTAGAACTTGCAGGTCCCTGGAGGCAAAGCATGTTTGACATTATTAATTGGCTTTTCTGTATAAGGAGTCAAATAGATGAAAAGGTTTATCAAGCTGAAATAATTAATTTTGCCTGAATTCGCTGACAGTTCATTTCTCCTGTAAAAGACCATTTTAAGGTCCTCTTTTTTTTTTTTCCTCTAGAATTTCAAAGTTCAAAAGACATAATAGTGGCAAAAGTGAAGCTTTTTAGTAAATTATAATTAAAGGGAATTTAATTAACTTAAACCTGGGGAAGGGGAAAAAAAGAAATTGCTATCTGTGTCTATACAGAGGTCTAGATGGTTGAACATATCATGACTTAATAATGCATTAATTTTAATCTAATCAAAGTATAATAAAAGAGGTAATTATATGTTTAAAAATTACCAGACTCCAATAGTGGGATTTTTAAACACTTAATACCCAGCTTCTCGTTAGCAGAGTTATAATCGTTGTTCTCAGATTCTGCTTATTTAAAGATGGGGGGTTACAGGCAAGAGGTTAATTGAATAAATCATTGTAAGAACCCATGTTGAAACTAT
This sequence comes from Aplodontia rufa, assembly GCA_004027875.1. Classification (NCBI taxonomy): domain Eukaryota; kingdom Metazoa; phylum Chordata; class Mammalia; order Rodentia; family Aplodontiidae; genus Aplodontia; species Aplodontia rufa. The sequence continues at coordinate 31,872 of PVKS010016872.1, forward strand.
GATGAACTACAAAGTTTGCATTCCCTGGCTGCAAAAGATTTTTCTTCCCTTCTTCTCTTATGTCTTTCTTTGTCTCTAAAAATAGCAAATTATTTCCAGCATTCCTTTATCCAGGCTCCTGAATGCTCCCACACCCACTCTTATCCTGTTCGCATATGATTCTGCGTAGTTTTTCCTCATCTTCTAAAATTTACCACTCTCATCTCCAGCAAGGCATTTCAAAGTTTCATAGCGAGACCTTCCAACCTGACATAATTGGTAGTCACCAGGATTTCTCTCCATGTTGAAACTGGGGACTTGATGAAAAACCCCACAAACTGTCATGAAGCAATGGGTTTTTGATTTCCAGATAGGCCAACATTTCTAGCCATTTCATTGATGAATGAATGGATGAGACCTCTTTAAAACGTCCTAAATGACATAGTTGTTTTGCAGCAAAGAAGCTTCTTGCTACAAAGGCTAACGTACTAATTTTGCAATTCAAAGGTACTCCAATATTTCCTAAATCTCTCTGACCCCATCATAACACAGTCTGGTGGATCAGGAGGGGAATGAGCAGAGGAATTATGGAGAGTGGTTCTTCCATACCTGGTAATATGTCTTAGTTCCTCAGGGCCGTCACCTCCTTCCAGCATAGTCTTGGTTCAGGCAGCGTGAATACCATGCTGGTCATGCTTGGACTACTGAAAACCTAATCACAGTGATGTTTATTTCTACCCCCAAAATATCTGCTGGCTACATTCAGCAAAACAGGCAGTAGGGTGGGCAAGTCATCTCCCTCATTATTCCCCACCCTCATTGGAGGCAAGAGCTTGGTTCCCTGAAGCTCACTGTTATAATTTTTTCAAGGAGTATCTTGAAAAGATGACTCAATTCAAGTTAAAAGCAATGCACAAGCGGCTAGAGCGGTGGCTCGGTGGTTATGGTGCTTTCCCGGCATACACAAGTACACAGGTTCAAATCCCAGCACCTACATGCACAACTAAGTGTCAGAGCAACGAAAGCCATGTGAAAAACTCAATAAAAATTGTTTCTCTCTGTCTCTCTCTCTCTCTCTCTCACACACACACACACACATACTGTCCTTCTTTCTAAAAAAAAAAAAAAGCAATGCACAAAAATTCACATACTCATTACATTATTTTGAAAACACACAAAGTCATTTCTACCCTTTGCTAAAGCATCCTTAGGCCCACCCATTTGAGCGAAGGAGAAGAAGGCCACATGTGCCAGTCACTTTCTATGCAGCATCTCAATCCTCAGAACAACTCAGTGAATTTACCCCCATGTTCAAGATTGGAACACCGAGGCTCAGAAGTGAGAGGAGAGTTACGTAAGGTCACATACTTAAGCAACAGAGCTGGTCCGCTGATCCCAAAGCCTGTGTTGATTTCCACTAGGAAAGAATAATTCAAAAAGTAACATATCAAATTCCCAAACCATAAATACTTGTAACATTTACCAGAGAGTTAACATTTGGGGTAAGAAATGTCATAACCCAAAAAGCAAATATCTACTTCCTTGCACGGAGGAATGCTTGAAAAGATGTATTAAAAAAAAAAAAATCCTGGGAAACTTGAGACCTAATCTAATGCTCACAAACTTATTGTTCATCATATTTCCCACTCCTGCTTCCTTATATTAGTTCCTTAATTAACTATATAGTAATGTCCAGGGGCCATTACGATTAAAGGAAGGAGAAGGCATTGCTGGGGCGGGAAAGGGGAGGAGGTTCTATGTGCCAAGATTCAGGGCTGGAGCTGTCATCGCTCACCAGCATGTTTTCTTCTGAAGTCAATACGTTGTTCCATTTCAAACATGCTTAAAGAAAACACGAATTGATTTATTTGCAATTCTGAACTACTTATCAAACGGTAATGATCACCGTGTGGTAAAACACAGGCTGAAAATGTGCTGTGTAATGCTTAGTCTTTCTGTTGATGTGACTAATAATGCCCCCCACCGCCACCGCCCCTGTTTCTCTTTCTGCAGTTCTGTAAGACTAAGCAACCCAGAAAGGGTCTGCGAGTGTGGTCAGTTTCAAAGACTCCAGAGAAAGCCCACATCTACCCAGGACCTCCCTTTCATTCATTAACCCACCAGGGGCCAAGACTAATTAGATCAGCCTGCTCATTTTGAGCTGATAATTGATTTAAATAGGTTGCTCATTTAAAATAGAAGAAAAGCCTGCTAAACATTTGGTGCTTGGATTTTTCACCCTCTTGCTCTGCAACTTTCAATCGCTTGTGCAATGTAGCATAAAATGTAGAGGTCTCCCTTTTCTTTGCTCTCTCTCTTTTTAAAGGGGCCATAAAATTAATTACAATAAGTAGGCAACCGGCAGGGGCAGGGGGTTAACTGATGGTTCTAATGAGCAGCCGAGCTTTGGGAAGCCAGGCCACTCATGCTGTTTGTCGGCTGCACGGGGGCTGTAGCTTCCAGGAGCAGCACAGCCTGAGACCTTGCAATAATGCTTCATACTGATCCTGTCTTCATGGCAACCAAAGTAGTTTTGCAAGCTTCCAACAAAAGACACCTTCCCTTCTAAAGGTGGGGACATTTGGGAATTGTCTTCTTACCCTTAAGCAAGAAAGGACTTTGAAGAAGAGAACTTTGGAGGCATGATATCCTCCCACCCCGTAAGTCCCTAGCTTTTACACATTTGGAGAGTGAGAGAGTCAAGGAAACCCTGGCTCCACTCTGCATTCTGAAGACCTTTCCCTTCTCAAAGGGCCTTTCATGACTCTTCCTGGATCACACTGATTTATTTCAAGTGTGGATCAGAGAAGTTTAGACTAGGCTCCTCTTTAGAAACTAAATTGTCCTGCTAGTTTATACTGTTCGCCTGACTGTATCCCTTTGACACAATGAAAAGGGCTTTTGTCTGTAGCCTGGAGGGCAAGAGGTGGAAGCAACACTTGTAATTTGCTCTGTAAAGTTTTCTTGCAGAATTTCCTGTCACAGAGAAAAGGGAGAACAGGGCCTGGTGACGGGAGCTAAGCAGTGTTGCAAAATCCTTAAAGGTAAATACAATTACTGCAAATAGAAAAGGTATCCCTCCCAACCCCCGTGATTTAAAATATACTGGAGCATCATATAAGTTACATGAAAATACCACACAATTTTACTTGAGGGACTTGAGCATATGTGTATTCGGTCAACCCCAGGGTGGGTACTGGAACCAATTCTCCATGGACACCCAGGAAAGTCTAAACCTATAAAGCAAAATATGGTTTCCTAATAATCAAGAAGTGTCATTAATCTGTTTTTGTCATCTGTTTGAAGCTAAGTACTTAGGGAAAAGATCACTGTGTGTCACACTCAGGGCCAGCCTCAAGGGCACAGATCCTGAGCTATGGCGCATAGCCCCACACTCAGAAGGCCCCAACACCACTGTCTTAAAATTCTTAATTTTTGAACAGAGACCCAGCATTTCCTTTTTGTACTGGGTCCTGCAATTTATGTTGCTCCTCCTGATTGTACATTCCCCCTGCAAATGCTATAGAGGCCGTTCTTTATATTATGAAGAGTCACTTAGGTGGGGTCATGTCCATATTGGTGGCACAATGCTTTCACACTTATGAATCACATTTTTTCTGCCTCTTCAACAAATTAGAACCAGAGGTATAGCCTTCTTAGTTCCTGTGGGCCCAGGGCCTGATTGCCATGAAAAACTATTCAAGAGCACATGCTAGTGGCCGAAGGTCAGAATCGCACCTCTGGGTCCCATTTGCTGGTCCACTGCAGACCACATGCCTTTCAGATGAAGGTGGAGGTCCCACCCAGGAGACGACAACATGCACTGAGCATTCCTTTGTTAATTCAGCGTTCATGTGGCAGATCATTTTCCCCATTAATGACATACGAATTTAGTCCCAGGTAATCTTTTTCAAAGCAACCAGTTGTGAAATATATTGAGAAAACACTGCCAATTTCCAATCCTAATGACAGAGACACTGAAGGTAAATAAGATGAATATTTATGGGACACCTGATTGCCTAAATGAGTTCCCTAAGGTTTGAATAATTGAATGTGCATATGCTAATTAATTGGGAAAAGCCGGTAAGTAACTCCTTTTTATTTACATTAGCCTCATTTTATTTCATTTCTTACAACTATTATGGTTCCCAGTTATTTCCTATGCTTCAGTAAAGTTGAGTGTCATTGTGAGCATTTTTAATAGACATCATGATTCTTAATTTCACTGAATGTACAAGCCAAGGTAAAGTACGTAGTGATAGTTCTTAGAATATAGTTATTCAACTTTGCCTCACGATAAAAGCTATCATTCACTGGTGTCTACTGCCCACGAGTCTTTTTCATACATTTCCAATATTTAATCCCCACTAACCTTATAAGGTAGGAAATCATAAAATTATCTTCCTTAAAAGGAAGAAGAGGAGACTAACATGCACAACAGTAAAGTGAGCTATGTATCGTCATGTGGCTGTAAATACTAAGGCACAGAGTTGCCACACACAAAATTGTTTCCAGAAAGAGAAGCCAATATTTTGCTTGGGCCATAATGATTGAAGAACAGTCCTTTCCTTATCGCGTTCTAAACTTAGTTCACCAGAACTTCTGAAAACTGTCTATAATCATTCTCAAATAGGTACCTAGTCAAAATAATCATATTCTATGAGTTTTGACAAGTATAAACTTGTCGTGTGTATGCTATTACAGTATCATACAGGACAGTTTCACTGTTCTAAAAATGTCTAGTACCAAAACCAATTCATCTTCTGCTCACCTTTCTCCACCTACCCAAAACCCTGGTGATAAATGATCTTTTTACTACCTTTTCTAGCATAGTTGGAATTATCCAGTATACAGACTTTTCGATTTAGCTTCTTTAACTGAACAATATGCATCTAAGTTTTCTCCATTTTTTGTGGCTTGATAACTCATTTCTTTTTATCACTGAAAATCTTTTCATTGTATGAGTATGCTAGAGTTTGTATTCACTCACCTATTGAAAGATATCTTAGTTGCTTTTAATTTTGTCCATTATGGGTAAAATTACTAAGAATATTCATGTGCAGGTGTTTGTGTGAACATAAGGCTTGACCTTATTTAAGTAAATACCAAGAAGCACAATTGCCAAGCTGTTTGTTAAGAGTATGTATAGCTTTGTAAGAAACTGTCAATGAGGCTTTCAAAGTAAATATAGCATGTTGCATTCCTGCCAGCAATGAACAAGAGTTCTTGTGGCTCCACATCGTCACTAGCATTTGGTATTGTCAGTGTTTTGCATTTTCATCTTTCCAGTTGGTGTGGACGTGGCATCTTGTTATTGACCATCAGTCTTTATTTAACTAAGCGTGAGTAGCAGTCTCCAACATTAAAAGTGTCAGTCCTCTGATATGGGTGCAACAACAGTCCATGTAATATAAGAGAAAAATTGGCAACTACTATTTTTATTCATTCATTAAGAAAATTTATTCTTTGTGTATAGTCAGTATATATAATGTATCATTGTCATAGAAAGTGTGCATATTCTGTAAATAAAATACTTACTGAGATTCAGCAACCCCCAGTTTTGAGGGAGGAGGTTTACTGGGGATTGAACCCAATACCACTTTACCCAGGACATGGCTTTACCACTGAGCTACATTTCCAGTCTTTTTAATTTCTATTTATTTTTTTGCTTTGTTTTGAAACAGTGTTTTGCTAAGTTGCTGGTGCTGGCCTTGATCTTGTAATCCTCCTTCCCTGGGCTCCTGAGTTCCTGGGATTATAGGTATACCCCATTATACTTGTCCCGTTATTTTATTTTATTTTATTTTATTTTATTTTTAAAGAGAGAGGGACAGTGAGAGAGACATAGAAAGAGAGAAACAACTTTATTTAGTTTTTCACACAGCTTTAGTTGCTCCAACACTTAGTTGTGTATGTGGTGCTGGGGTTTGAACCCGGGTCCTCGTGCTTGCCAGGCAAGCGCCGAAACCGCTGAACCACTGCTCCAGCCCCTTGTCCCGTTATTTTAACTGACAAAAGTATATCATCAAAAGAAGATCCAACCATGATAAAGAATTCTATAGCTTTCACGACTCCAAAGGCAGAGTCTAATATTTGCGGCAAAAATTGAAGCTTAATTTTTATTCAATATTGGGTTTATTCAATATTTTTATTCAATATTGCCCAGTTCAAAAAATCATACATCGAAACAAAGTGAATACCCAAAAAATGACTCAACAAAAAAGTGATTGAATTAATACGAAGCAAAGTGAAAGCTATTTCACTTTCCGGATCCTCTTTCGAATATGGCAGGTTATCAGGTTAGCAAAAAGAGAAATAAAAAAGAAGAAAGGTCAGAAACATGAAGCATCTCTAGGAGTACTCTAGCTTTAATAATTAAGCATTTCTCCAAATCTGTGTTTTTCAGACAATACTAACAAATTCATTCTATTATTCCAAAGACAAGTTTCTGAGGTATGGAAGAGGCATGGCTAGTTGAAGGTGTCAGAAAGCGATAGATATATCTGTTGGGTGTAATATACAGATTTTTGATGTCTTCTCCCAGTAGGGGAGAGACAGAGCCCAAAGATGGCTTACTAGCATGAAGGTACCAGGACACAGAGCAAGACCTGACTGGAGGGATGCTGGGTAATGCACCTTGCCTATGGGACAATAGCAACAACACTACAAGTAACAACAATGATCATTCTCATTTAGTTCTTACTGTGTGGACAAGCACTGTTCCAACCCATTTACAACTATGAAATCATGTTATAAGTCTGCTATCGTAACTGCCTTCTTTTGAGCTCTGACTGTGTCTCAGTGTTTAAGAATGCCCTGGTAAAAGACGTTTCTCTAATAACTACCATTTGGCCTACTGTGTTCCAGGAGTCCTGCTTCACATTGAATCTAGCAGCATTATCACACAGTTGTGTAGGTTGTGTTCATCTAGTTCACATCATAGCACACTTCATTCTCCCAAAAATCCATGCCAGAATTACTATTTTGTTTCACATAGCAGCAAACCTTGGCTCAGAAAGAGGAAATTATTTAACCTGGTCTTAAAGCTTATAAAGGGCAGATGAAACTTAAAGACTAGAATTTTATACCTCAAATTTCCTCCCTTGCTTGTACAAATTAATGCAAAGCAAAAATGTGGTATAGGAAGAATCTCATTTAAAACAGTGGATAGTTTATAAGGTCAGCTACATAGATGAAAAGTGTTTATAGTCCAATTGTTTATGAAAGTGACTATTAACTAGTTGTCACAGATAAAGAATATAGGAATGCTAGACAACCATTGTCCCTGCCCATCCTGCCTCCCCATAAAAACTTAATAATTTAAAAGAACAACAACCATCTTTTTGTTTGCTTATGAGTCTCCAGTTTGACTGGGACTGGGGGAGACTAATATCTAGTGTTAGCTGGGCTCGGCCAAATGGCTTTTTGCTCACACCTTGCAAACGGGTATAATGTGTGTGACGGCCTTTAGCTGAGGTTCAACTTGAGTGCCTTGATAGTTTTGCACCTAAACTGTGTCTCCTGATGTTTATGACTTAACCTGAGATTCTTCACGTGATAGCTGAATTAAAAGTTAAAAGTGGAGGCTACAAGATCTTCTAAGACCTCTGCTTTGTAGTTCAAGAACATCATTTCAAAAGCATTCTGTTGTTCCAAGCAAGTGACAAAGCCATCTTAAATCAAGGGTAGGGGAAATCTACCTCTCAGTGGAAGGAGAGGAACGTGTGGATAAGAAAAGGAATTTCTTGGTGGTCATCTTTGAAAATGGTCTACCATATTGTATCCCATGGCAGCAACAGTTCATATCTGTTTCACATGCAAAATATATGCCCCTTCAAGTAGGGTGGCAGTTCAAAATTCATCTCTCGTCATCGGGTGTATATGCGGATCTTGAGTGCAGCATATTTTTATTTAGTTTATCTGTAAACTAAAAAAAAACAAAAAATTTATCTGACCTGAGATGTCACATACAATTTTGAGGAATAAATTGGATAACTTCTCTAGATACTCTCATCTGAAAAAGATAAAAAGGGAATAATGTCAGCAAAGTGGTTAATCGGGGACTTCAAATCCCATTATCCCCTTGAATATATATATATAAACTGAACTAACCTTATAGGAGCTCTAAGGGAAAATGGAAAAAGTCTACAGTGACCAAGAAAATGTTTAATAAGAAAGGACACATTCAAAATGGTAGGATATTTCATGGAAGTTTTACTCATCCTTGTCTTAGCCTCTCTCTAGGGTAGCACAGTCTAGATTATGGAGACTATAGTGCAGGTCCTTCCCTTGGACCAGAGGAGGCAGAGCAGACCATACTTGCACTGTTCAAACTTATATGGGGGCTTCTTGAAGACCCAGGTTCTACCTCGCCTAACTCAGAGATCAGGTTGGGAAAAGGAAGAATCACTGCTTGTGAAAGCTGCCATGGTCTGTCAACCTACAGATTACCGCGGCAAGAGACTATGGGTGGAAATATGTAATTAAAAATCTAAGGTCACTAGGAGGATGTGGGGTGAGACATTCTGGGAAATTAAGACACCCAAAAGCAGGGGAAGTGTAAACAGGGGAATTAAGAATGTACATGCAAGCCCAGGTAAAAGGCATGCTCAGAATAGCCATGAGAAGACCTTAAAATTGCACCTCAGACTGATCCCTATTCTAGAGCATCACCAGCTGATCCGTGAATGAATCCCTCCGTACAAAGCCAGCTTGCAAAGAAGGGGAGGAGTGGCTGTTGTTTCAAAAGTTTGGCCTTTAACAGCAACAACACAAAAAAAATTTTAAGAAGTCAATTAAAAAAAAATACAGGGATTTAACAGCAGACTAGAGCAAGCAGAAAAGTCAGTGAATGTGAAAATGGAATATTGAAATTATTTACTCTGAGGGCAGAAAGAAAAAAGAATTAAAAAGTGAACAAAATATAAAGGATGTGTTCAACAGCACTAAGCATAGCAATGCATGTGCTATGAGGGCTCCAGGAGAGGAAGAGAGAAAGGAGAAGACATCGTTTAAAGAAATAATGGCCAAAAATATCCCAAACTTGATTAAAATAATCAATCTATAAATCCAAAAAGGTCAACAAATTCCAAGCAGGATCAATAAAAAAGACCTACACATTTTCATCAAGTGTTTGAAAGACATAATCATGAAAGCAACAAGAGGAAACCAACTTGTCAGATACAAAGGATCCTCAGCCAAGGTCTCAGCAGAAACCTTGCAGGTCAGAAGATAGTGAAATAAAGAGGGCTTAGAGAAGAAAACTGTCCATCAAAAATTCCACATATAACAAAACTGTTCCTCCAAAGGAGGGAGAAATGAAGATATTCAGAGATACACAAAAGTGGAGCGAGTTTATTACCACTACCTCTGCGCTATAAGAAATGCTAACGGGAGTTCTTCAGGTTGAAATAAAAGGATGTTAAGCAGTAACAAAGTCATACATTAATATGAAATTCTTCAGATAAAGTAAACACGTGGGCAAATATAAAAATCAGCACTATTGGATATTGATTTCTAACTCAACCTTTTATGTTCTACAGAATTTAAAGGACAAGGACAAAACAAATATAAATCTATATTAGTGGATACACAATACATAAAGATGTAATTTGTGACACTACTAATGTAATGGGGGAGGAACTCTAGAGAAGTAAAGGTTTGTATGAGAATGAAGGTAAGGGGATATCAGTTCAAATTAGATTGTTACCTCAAAATGAAATCTATAAGATATAAATAAAATAAATGAGAAGAGAACAAAAAATGTGACACTACAAAAAACATCTAAATATAAAATAAAGCTATAATTGAGTGAAAGAAAAAAACATAGACACATAGAAAACAAATTAAAAATGGCAAAATAAATCCTTCTTAAACAGTAATTACAAGGCATATATTGGTGATATCTATTTTAAAAAACATGATCCAAATATATTCTGGATTTGCTGTAGATCTAAAGACAAATAGGTAGAAAGTGAAAAGATGGGAAAAGACATCCCATGAAATACTAACAGAGAGTTGGGGGAACCTACGCTAATATTACGCAAAATAAAATTCAAGTAAAAACTGTTATATGCAACCAGAATGCTACATGTTGATGAAAGGGTCAACATGCCAAGAAGATATAGCAATTATAAACATATAAGCATCAACCATCAGAGAGCCAAAATATATGAAACAGACATAGGCATAAATGTCAAGCAAGAAATTGAAAAAGAAAGTGTTCTATCACAATAGTTAACATTCCATTTCTTGGAGCTGGAGCGGTGGTTACGGCATTTGCCTGGCACATGCTAGTAAGCTAGTTCAAACCCCAGCACCACATATACAATGAAGTGTTGAAGCAATGAAAGTCACATGGAAAACTAAATAAAGATTGCTTCTCCCTCTCCCTCTCCCTCTCTCTTTCTCTTTCCCTCTCTCATTGTCCCCTCTTTCTTTAAAAAAAATTCCATTTTTCAATAATGTGTAGAACAACAAGACAAAAGATAAATAAGAAATAGAGGATCTACAAACACTGTAAATCAATTGGACCTGTCAGGCAAATACTGAACACTCCACCCAATAACAGGAGAATACATATTTTGCTCGAATGTACATGTGATATTCTGTAGTATAGACCATGTATTAGACCACAAAGAAAGTTTTGTGAGACTTTTTAAAAATGCAGTGATACAAAATATCTTTTCTGATTACAGTGGAGTGAATTAATAACAGAAGGAAGAGAAATCAATAACAGGAGGAAATCTGGAAAATTCACAAACATATGGAAATCATACAACAGAATATTAAGCAAATGAGCAAAGGAAGAAATCACAAGAGAAATTAGATAATACCTTAAGGTAACTGAAAAAAAATACCAAAGCTTATAAAGGCAGCCAAAGCAATGCTGAGGGAAATTTATAGCTGTAGAAATATTAAATATATAGAAAAATCTCAAATCAACAACTCACTTTTACATATCTAGGGACTAGAAAAAGAAGATAAAACTAAACCTAAAACTAGCAGAAGAAGAAATAATTAAGATTGGAATACAGACAAATAAAATAGAATATAGAGAACAATAGGGAAAAAATAAACAAAGCCAACTATAGTTTCTTTGGAGAGACCACTAACATTTACAAACCTTTAGTTATATGGGCTAAGAAAAAAAGAGAAGGTTCAAATTGATAAGATCAGAAATGAAAATGCATGTATTACTGTCAATGGTGAAGAAATAAAAAGGGTTATGAAGGAGAATCATGAACAATTATA